>JAQGCP010001940.1:0-11306 GCA_034699885.1 Acrobeloides thornei | reverse complement strand
ACCCCTGAAAAATTTTTTCAGAATTTTTCGATGCGCGCAATCGATTTTTCGCATAAAATTAGGGGTAGTAGGGTCATAACGTATAGGATCAAGAACATAGCTAATATCGACCGGTAGCCAAGGCTCAAATCGCGATGCAATAATTTGTATGAGTCGACAAGAATTGATGACAATCTCAGCGATTCCCATATTACAAAAAATCCCGATCAGGTGTCGATGAAATTGTGGAACTTTTACAATGAGATAAATAATGAAAAAAATGATAAAGTAGATAATAACAAGGCATAGAAACTCCACAATTATGAGGCTTAAAAAGAGCTTGTACTCGTAGTCGGTAAAATAGATAATAGGCCAAGAGTTATTGACTTGAGTTATGTTCATCAAGGAAAAAATGGAAAGCAAAGAGTAAAAATTTTTGAGGTTGAAGAAAGTTCAAATACTTTGATTTAGTTCGGTTGAGGCATGTTTTTCTTACTTACCCGATAATTGGCCATCGATCTAGGCAATTAAACAATTAGGCCGACTCCAGTAGTTTTCATGATATTTACTAGCGTTTACCTACGTAGCTTTAAGCCTCCGATAAATTTGATTATTGCCAGGCCAAGAGTTATTAACTATTGGCCTGGCAATCTCTGTGCTACCGATTTGCTGATATAACACAAACCATCACGAAGCATAAATATAGAGTGTTCGATCCCCTTACGGTCAAAATGTTTTTTGACCGATTCAAAAAAGTTGATTATCATTTTTTTAAATTTTCAAGATCGAAAAAATGGATGCAACGCGAGTATAGAGAATTTCTCATACGAAATAAATTTTCAGGGTTCGATCCCTCTAATTTCTGTCAAAAAAATGGGAACTCTGTCTTCTTCTGCATCTAACGGTCTAATTGTTGTTTACCATTACTGAGCAGGCGTGTAGGGCTGTGCCTCCTATGAATCATTGGATAACAACTTAACTGTTGTGAGACTTAATGAGTCCTAGCCTGATGGACCGCCAACACCGAAACAAGAGGTTGACGATTCGGGAGTACCCTAGAGGTATATTAGATAAATTGGCCGGAAATGCTGTAGCTTGGTCAGCCTGGGCCGCGCCCTAGGTATGCAAACGACCGCCTACGAGTTTGCAGCATAACCGAGTTCAAACTTCTTCTCCCTTCCGGGGGCGAAGCGCTCGGTTCCCCGACTCTATAAGTTAAAAAATTTTTACATACGATTTTTGTTTAAAATATTTATTTACTCAAAAAACTACTTTTTTATATATCAAAAGTTTGTTTTCGTTGAAATCAAGTAGCAATGGTGTAGTGGGTGTGTTCCCGTCTTTGCAGTTAAACTACACGGGTTCGACTCCCTTCTTCATTCTACGAGCGGGAGGATAACATTTCCGTGTGAATTTCCAGGTCAATTGTTTTTCAAGAAATTTTCTAGGTTTAGGCCGCATCGCAGCCAATGCCCGATGGCTCGAAGGCCATCCAAAAATGTTAAGGAGACAATAAGTCTGCCTTGGTAAGGGGTTAGTGCTTATCAGAACTTGTCTAGAAAACAAGTTGATTCGAAAGGGAGAAAGTTGTTGAAAAACGACCGTTTCTGGAAGAAATTACAAAAAACAAAATTAAATACAAGAAAGCATATTTTTATACACAAAACACAAGAGATGGGTACAGAAAAAACATATTTTTACGTACAAAAAAACCACCGTGCTTCTGACTTAACGTCCAGAATTTTGGACCTACTACTACTACTTCACCGCTAGTTGAGCTTGCAAAAGTGCAAAATACATGTTTTTTTCTTCCTCTTGACTAAATACCATGGGTTTCCCTGCAAGGGTTTTTAAATCGGGGGCTTTAAAACGTCGATCTGTTTCATTTGGCTGGTTTTTATGATGAAACCATGGAGCAATTTTAGCTCGAAGCTGTTTGATGGTTCTAACAAATTTCATTATCATCCAGAGAGTTATTATATACCTGATCAATTCTCGCTTCCACATTCTATTAGTCGTAATAGCGACTATTGGTATAGCCACTCCGTTAAATACCAATGCATAATTGATCACATAGCCCATTATGTAATAATACCGTGGATCGGCGAAAATAAATAAGATAAGCTTAATATGTTATCAACTCATATTATAAGGTATCACACTTACAAGTAAGGGTATCGAGTTTCCGATGACCATGGTCACAGTTATCCACTTAACTAGTTCAAGAAATCGAATGTTTTCGGATAATTGAAATCGCTCTTTCAAATTGTAGTCTCTGATGACACGACGTTTATAACGATAACCATTGTAGAAGTGAAGTATTAGAAGCCACTAAAAAGATCTATTTTTTCTAGAAAATCAAGATACCATAATTGAAACTGCTAGGACGAAAATCAATAATATTCCTATAATCAGAACACTGAAAATCTCTAAAATCGAGTTGTTGAGGCACAACAAATGATATAACTCCGTACCCAAGTCTCTAAGACATTCGACTCCACTCCCAAAAATCCATGGCAATGCAATTATTGCAAACAGGAATTGGGGCTTCTTGATATCTTCATAAGTCTCTAGCATCAAAGTAGCCAATGTTCTTTCAACCGCCATAATTAATACAATGAAAAAATATGCAAACAACGCTGCAAAACGTATAGGATCAAGAACATAGCTAATATCGACCGGTAGCCAAGGCTCAAATCGCGATGCAATAATTTGTATGATTCGACAGGAATTGATGACGATCTCGGCGATTCCCATATTACAAAAAATCCCGATCAGATGTCGATGAAATTGTGGAACTTTTACAAGGAGATAGATAGCGAGCAAAATGATCAAGTAGATAATAAGGAGGCATAGAAACTCCACAATTATAAGGCTTAAGAATAGCCTGTATTCGTAGTCGGTAAAATAGATAATGGGCCAAGAGGTATTGAATTGAGTTACGTTCATCATGGAAGAAATGGAAAACAAAGAGTAAACATTTTTTAGGTAGGAGAAAGTCCAAATACTTTGAAGTTAGTTCGGTTGAGGCATGTTTTTCCTGTTTGCCCGATATTGGCCATCGATCTAGGAAATTAAACAATTAGGCCGACTACAGCAGTTTTCCTAATATTTACTAACGTTTACCTACATAGCTTTAAGCTTCCGATAAATTTGATTATTGCCAGGGTGCAAATGTGCTATCGATTTGCTGATATAACACAAACCAGCACGAAACTTAAATATACAAATTGGTACCAAATCAGATTTGTGTAATATGTCCGAGAAAATGAACAAAGCCCTAAGCTTAAACTTGAGCCTAAAGCCTTAGCCAGTACTTAAATGACTAAGACAATCCTATAAAAAATTATGTATTCGTAAAGATCATGAAAAATTGAGCATTTTTTGTTTTTATGGCATCCTCTGAATCATTTTTCCCATCGAGATAAATGCATTTGATATAAATTCGTGTACATGTTTTCGTTGTAATAATCGAACCTTACGAATTTTATAATAGTGTTTCTTGTGAATAAATTAGTATTAAAAATAAATAAATATAGGAATATTATATAACACAATTGTTTAATTAAATTATGTATTTTCACAGATTTGTTTCACATAGGCCGGGTCGAGAATTTTCGGGTCTACACATTGATTCACAACTGACGTGATCACTTCGTCGATTAAAGAATTTAATACATGCTCATCCATCATATACTTCCAAAGGTGTTGTTTTAAATAGCAGCAATCGATCTATAAAAAAATTTTCAAAATCGAAAAAATGCACGAGTCTAGAGAATTTCTCATACGAGATAAAGTTTCACATGCATGGTGAAGTGGCAAGCGTCTCATTTTACCCGCAAAGTATAGAAGGTTCGAGCTCTCTACGGTCAAAATGTTTTTGACCGATTTAAAAAAGTTGATTGTCATTTTTTGTGAACTATATACCTGCATTTGCTCCAAACCATGCCGACCAAAAACCTGCAGTCGCACAATTTCCACGTAAGCCTTCAAGCTAATTTTCACTATCGCCGTCAAAATTGAATCTCTCTTAAATTCCACGGTCGAAAAGTAGTCCACTCTTTCATTCCACAATTTTTCTAAAGCACTGCTCAAAGACCCTGTATCATAAGAATTCTTCTTGGATCGTCTAGCAGAACCGGCACTTCGAACTGAGTCGGGTGTCCTTTCTTTTCTCGTGTCATGCTCCATCTGAAATTTGAACAAGTTTTCGTTTTGATACATAAATTTTTTGAAACTGCTTACCAAAGGTTTTATTTGTTGGTCTATGCCGTCGATATATTCGATAACACGTTTGATAACAGCACGAACGGATTGGGGTTCGGAGCAGTCGAGCCAATCTCGGGATTCGATGGATTTTACAAGGAGCTGAAATTTTTGGCATACACAATAACGCGACGGACAAATACGGGGCACAAAAACGGTACGACAAGAACGGGACGATGGAGGGATTTTTTTTCATAGTTGATATCAAAATCCCCAGCACCTCGTGATAGTACCAAATCTGCTTCATTAGGGGAAGGGGTACCAAATAATAACAGTTAATAAAACATTTTTCATAGAGAGATTTAAAAAGTGTTACATGACAAAGTGCGAAGTGTGCAGTTGGCGCCACTTCGCACTTTGCTATGTAACCACTTTGCACGTTGTTATGCACTTTTTATTAAATCTCTCTGTGAAAAACGTTATAACGTGGGGGGAGGGTCTAAAATCTCCAAAAAAGTGATAACGTAATATCTAGACGACCCATTTTACCTGACTAATAGCACCACCTTGAACCTCAACATATTTCTTCAACGACAATTCCGCTCCAGAAAATAAGCTATTTTTGATAATTTCTTGATTTGTAATTTTATTGACTCTATCACCCAAACTAAAAATTTTAATTTAAAAAAATTTATTTTTTTCAAATTTTTACCGGAATTGTTCCTGACACAAATCCATAAGATAATTGATATGTTTGCTATGGGTATTATGCAAAAATTGTGCAAAAATTAAGTAAAATATTGGGCTTAGACCGGATTTTTCACCATGTCCTTTTTCGTAGGCTTCAGCCAATTTTATAAGGTCTTTTACAGAGCCTATGACGACTTCTTCGTGTACATCAATGCCAAAAGTTGAGAAGAAATGGGCTAAAATAGGAATTTTGCTAAGGGTACGCGCTATCTAATGCTATCTGTCGGAAATCAACGCTAGCTGTCGGAAATGTCCGATGTCAGAAATCGAGTTTCCGACAGCTCGTCTGATTTTCAATAAAATCATGTTTATTGAAACGACTATGCTGTCCTGCCAATCGTTTCAATAAACACGATTTTTTTAAAGTAGTAAAGCACATTTCAAACCCAAATTCAAAAAAACTTTCTTAACAGTTGGTAAGGAGTGATCCTGTCCGATCTGGCAAGTTAAGCAACTTGGGTCCGCTGGTTCGATCCCGTCACGAACAAAAATGCTTTGCATTAATTTCACTAGTAAGGTGTTTGCACAATGATGGGGAATCCTAATGTGCATGAGGATTTTTTCGTGAGGATCCTCATGAAGATCTTGATGAGGATTCTCATGAAGATCTTGATGAGGATTCCTCACTATTGTGCAAGTAAACATGAGGAATGCGTGCATTCTCGAAGCGTGAAAACGCTTCCCTTGCCCTGATTCAGGGAAGAGATGTGTGTGTATTGAAGCGAAAATGTAAATAATTCGAATTTTAACCGGAAAACCAACTATCTAGGAGTATTTTTTGAGGGGAATCGACACTACTGATTGCGCCATTACGATCGAATTTGATCAACGTTACCAAATTTTTTAAGAATATTTGTCCACCGTGTGCCCTTGATATAAAGAAAAATGCAAACCTGGATCATTCCCAGCAAAAGTGATATCACTTGCTGTGAATAAGAGTAAATTCGCTAGAGACGTTTTTACAGCAATAAGAAAATTTTGCTCCAATTTATGAATATACTGTAGAATATCTTGAATTGACATCGATCCCATAGTTGATGAGGAAATGGCCAAATTCGTTTCTTTGGCTATCTAAATTTTTTGTTGCAAAAAATCTGTCATACTAGAGCAGAAATAATTTTAAGAAAAAATTGGAGCTATTGGTGGATCAGGGGGGTCACTCCAGGGTCAAAAACCGAAAAAAAATTTTCCCTGGGGTGACCCCTGATCCATGCTCCCAGATCTCTATTTTGGCCTCTAGCTCCAAAAAAATCTTCAACCGTTTTTATATAGGGTTTCTTTTAATAACTTTTTTGAATCGTCAAAAAACTTTTTGACCATAGCACGATCGAACCCTCGACCATTTGAGTGTAAAATGAGACGCTTGCCACTGCACTATGGGTGATGAATTTTTGGGTGGGATATGGTTTATTTTATATACTATACCTCGTTCAAAACCGCATCAATAGTCGAACTTATACTCGATCTACATAGTCCAATTTGGTGTTTAGTAGCCTTTATGACTAGGTTAATATTCATGTTCGAAAAATCCAGTCCTAAAATTTTCGTTTTTTTTTCATTTTTATGACACCCCTCACACACAAAAATGACCCTACCCGACAAAAGCCTGCAACTAGCAGCAATTCTCCTATAAATCCGATCTAGTGCTCTGACATAGATTGCACATTCACGAGGATTTGTCTCATTATAGAATCGCTGGAGGACGGCCTTTTCTAATCGATGCATTAGTTGGTCTATCATGTCCATCATTTCTCCTTCTCGGCGCTAAAAAGTTATCGCTGTGATTACTTGGGTGGGATAGGGCTTAACACAGGAATACTTCTTCAAAATTCCGGGATATTCTATTATCTTTAGCTATGTTGAACAACTTAAACAGATTTTTTTGAAAAAAAGTTATGGAATATAGCTTTTTTGCAAGCAAAATCAAATCGACTCAGGTGGGATTCGAACCCGAGACTGTTAGACTCGGATCTTGGAGCACTACCACTGAGCCAAGTTCACGATAAAAATAGGATTTTTAATTTTGCTTATAATTTAAGATGAATTTCTTTTTTTCAAATTTTTCAGTTTCTTCGTGACTTTTTGAATATGTCCCGTAACTTTTTGCCCCCCCCCCAAACTTGAAAGCAGAAAATGACATCCATAAGGCCATTTTTGAACAATTCTGAGTATTGACACGAAAACTTGAATTTGTAACATGTTGAGCAGGGTATGTTGTAATAAGTTAACTGTTACCGTCTTAAACAGCTGAGGGTATAAACTAGCTGCTAGACTGATGTTTGTCAAAAAACTACAACATCCATTGTCGACATATTCTAGCACATCTACATAGACTGTGTTGGAAGCAATTTGCTGTTCTAAATTTTCGATCTCCGATTGTAATTGCTCTTTCCAGTTGGAGAGCATCTCTTTTTCCAACTCATCTTCGGGATATTCTAGTTGACGGAGCATTTTAACAGCGTCTATAATTTCCTCGGAAGAGATTATACGGCTTGAAAGACGTTCTTTGAGCTAAAGTATGTACTATATAGTAGTGATGCGTCGAAATCGGAAAAATCGAAATCGTAATTACGGTGTGTTACGATTTCGCGAAATCGGGGTCGTAATTTCGAAATCGAAATTCCATCAGAAATTACCAAGCTGAAAATGACGATTTTTGGCGAAAAAATGATGAATTTTGATGAAAAAATTGGCAATTTTGAACATTTTTAGTGAAAATGTTGAAAAAAATCTTGGTATTTTTGGTGCAAAATCATAATGGGGGACACCATTATGATTTTCAAAAAATATTTCCAAAAATTTTGGGCAAAAACATAAGGGGTAGGGCGTCGTCAAAAGATGTTTGAATTCCTACTTGCTGCTCCAACTGGTTCATAATCTCCACGGAATCATTGTAAATTCCAGCCATCGATTGAATATCCTTATATTGAATCAGTTTCGGCTTAACGGCTGCAAAAGTCCGAACAGCTCGTTTATAGTCTTTTTGATCGATATAGGACTAAATTTGTTTTTGTTTAATCTTGAGACTGTTGATTTCCTATTGTTATACCTGTAACTTTTGAGGCAATTTAACAACATATTGTAAACTTTTAACGGTTTTACTAGCATCAGTTAATTTGCGAACATTTTCTCGATGTTTGTTGAAGACCCCGTTTAGGGATCCGGAGAGGGTGGAGATTTGTTTCATGCTTTCTGTTAGGGTTTTCATTTCCTAGAAAAAATGCTGTGATATATATGTATATCTACCTCATCCATATTCGAAAACTCGATTTGCATATTCCTAACTGTATTTGTTGCAGTCAAAAATTTATTATAATTCTCATAGACCAGCTGTTGCATCTCTGCATCTAATCGCCTAACATTTTGCACCATATCTTCTTCAACAGCCACCAACTCATCGAGGCCTTTTCTTTTAAGCAAATTACTGACATAGGCCTCAGGTTCAAACACAGTCGAATTTAGGTTCAAAGGATGATTGTCCGGTGGTTCCATCTAATATGCAAATTTTGGATAAGAAATTCAAATTTTTCTTAAAATATGCCATGTTCAAACATGTTTGTTTGCCTCCTCCAGTGTATTAATTTTGAATTTTTTGCTGTTTATAAAAAATCAAAATTAGGATACTGGTGGTCAAATTATAATAGTCAATAAAAATTTATTATTCAAAAATATAATACAGATTTTCCCGCAAAAAATTCATAAGATAAAGTTTAAAAGATTTTTTTGAAAAAAGCACCATAAGGCATTTCTAGAAAAAATTGTCCTTGACTACGCTACTGTTTGAGCCATAAAATGGATCCGCGTAGCAGCGACAATGAAAATAAGAAATATTGAAAATTGAGATATCCAAAATTAAGCATTGGCAAAATTATAATATAATAACCCGTGGAGGTATTTTTAAATACAAAGTATAAGAGCATATTATTGAGCCTCAGTAGCCAAGACAGCTTCACTTTCTGGAATAAGTCCTTCTTTACGCATGAGCTCGTTCCAGCATGGCTCGCGTTTGAGCTCGTTCCATTCTTCATCGCTGAAATCTGCAGGACTATTCAAATAAACACGCATTTCAACAACAGACATGTCTTCGATTTTTCGAGCCTAAAACATAGGTTTAAGTTTTTTTAATTTATCGATGATGTCTACAGACAGTGTATACTGCGTTGCATAAATATACGTACACCCTCATTTTTCAAGTTCTCAAAAAACATAAGGATAAGGAAAAGGGGTATTTCAAAAATTTTCCACTAAAATAATTAAAAGTGGATATTTTTGTTATAAATGCGAATTTTGCCCAAAAATATCATTTTTTTAAAAGCAAAAATACTATTTTTGAAAAGAAAAAACTGACCACATATAAAGTCGAATATCGAACAAATGGTCGGACGATCAAATAATTAGCAGCATTCATGGTTGTAAAAAGTTCTTCCTTTTCAATTCCATCAAAAAAGTCCTTAGCCCAAGCAGGAAGAGTATTGATCTATAAATTTGTATTTTTATCATCAATAAAATTTTTGGACCTAATAAAAATTTTTGAAATTTTTTAGTGAAAATTTAGTCATTTTTGGTGAAAAATCATAATTTGAGACCATTAGAATTTTTGAAAATAATTTTGAAAAAACATGAAGGGACCATCAGGAAAAATTTTTCTTTTTTTCCGTTTGGGGGGACCCGCGCCCCCTCTGCATACGTTACTGGTCTTATATTTAAAAATATGCATACTCTTTTCTCCTCCGAATTCTTTTCCAACATATCCAAATCGACTTCATAGGCATCTTTGTCATTCTCTTTGTAGACTTCCAAGAAGCGGAAAATGTTGTGAACATTTGCCGAAGTTACACGAGACTCTGCGCCGAGTGGGATGGTCATCTTACTCTTGGCTTTTTCGGCATCTTCTTCGGTGTTGATCATAGCTTTGGTATACTCATTCAAATGTCCAGAAATACGTTTGAAATCCGCCGGGACTGGGATTTCTTCAGTGTTAATAACGTAGGAAAAGCTCATTTTTTCAGAGATTTCAAAATACTATCGCTAAAATTCAAAATGATTTAATAAAGTCTATATAAAACGAGAAAAAACGTAGCACAAGTTTGGTGATATTGTTGAGAAATGTCTTTTTATACATGAATGTTGAAAAATATCGAAATCATAAGAAAAAAATTCAAACAATCGTGTTAATGTCTATTATGTTTAAACGTTTGTAAAATGGCTTTTGCAAGACAATTAGTCAGGGCCTCCACTAATTCAAATGGAACCACCAATTGCACTCTCGGCGAGAGGCTGTTTTATTTTTCAGGATCAACGAATTTTCGAATGTGACTTCATTCGAATTATAGCTCAACAAAAGATGGATAAAATTGCAAAAGACCACATTCGAAAATTCGTTGACCCTGAAAAATTATTCTCGCTTTAAATTTTGCGTCTCGACGTCGAGACGAGCACTAATTGCAAATAGTGCTTCCCCACTTGCAATTAGACAATCTCGACGTCGTCGAGACGAATTTTTGGAGGCCCTAAAAGTAGTTCTCAAGCGGTAGTCCGCGAAAAAGTATTCCCGGAGAGATGTCCCCAAAAAGTAGTCCCCGGAAAAGTAATCCCCGAGTGGTAGTCCCCAAAAAATAGTCCCCGGAAAATTAATCCCCGAGCGGTAGTCCCCGAACAGTCGGCCCCGAGCGGTAGTTCCCAAAAAGTAGTCCTCGAGCGGTAGTCTCCGGAAAAGTAATCCCCAAACGGTAGTCCCCGATAGTATCCTCTGAACGATAGTCTCTGGAAAAGTAGTCCCTGATGAAAAAGTTGATAATTTTATTTATAAACTTGGCTGGAATAGTTTTACATACTTGGTTTGAAAAGATGTTTCTCCACCAACAAGCCTTGGTGATGCAGTGACAAAACAGCGGCTTAGTGGTCACATGGTCGCGGGTTCGAATCCGCTTGAAGCCAAAATTTTGGCACTAGGCCCCTCGTTACGACGCGAATTCACGACCATTCGTTACAGACCTCTCGTTACAGAAACCGCTTGTTACGACCTGTCAGGATTTCAAAAATGGGGTAGGGGGAAATCATAAACAACTTTTTTCAATTTTTTATGAAAAAATTGATTTTTAAAGTTACAATTAATCAAAATTACTTAAAAATTAGTGCAAAAAGGCCGTAACGAGTGGCCGTGATGAGTGTACTCGGTAACGAGGGGCCTAGTGCCAAATTTTTACCACTCGGCCTTATGTCGCGTGTTCAGCACTTGCGATGTCACAGACTGTCGCGCGACGCAACTATAAACGACATGAGAAAAATTGTTCACACTATAAACGTAATTGCTCTGCGCGTCGCGACGGTAGTATAAATCCCGCCTCAGGGTCCGTTCAAAAGTTTAGTGG
>JAQGCP010001939.1:0-11306 GCA_034699885.1 Acrobeloides thornei | reverse complement strand
ATGAGTATTATCTAAAAAAGAAATTAATCACAATAAATACATGGAAAATATTCATTTTTGCACAAGATAAAAAAATCAATTTTCTTAAATGAAAAAATGAACAAATTTATTAATTGGAAACTGATACGTTGTAAAGTTGAACGTAGGTCTTGTTCGTCCAAAAGAGCAGGAATTGATAGAAAAGAGTAACGATGAATCATTTATTTTGCAATCAATTCTTCTTAAATCAATTTATACAAAAAATTATATAAAATGGGGTTTTCATTTTTGAGCCCATGACCGGTGACTAAAGTGACAGATTTGCAGTTTATAGGCTAGGGTTCTAATCCCGCTTTTTCGAAAAACTTTTTTTCATCATCTGGAATTGAATCCTCTAGGGGTAACTTTATGCGGGGGATCCGAATTTTGCATTTTCGAGACTGAAAATCTTTCCCTGAATCAAGAAAAGGGTATTTATATGACGTATGGCATATGATTCTTGTCAAAAATGTGGCCCTAAAGAGGGCCGTTGGGACAAGAGATCATTTCGAGTTCTTAGCTGCAATTTCATCGATGCAAGCATATATGGATGATGTTGCTGCAAATTTTGAGTCTTTATTTATGAATTTAGACATATGTACACATATACAAACACACAAAAATGCACACAAATTGCGATTTCGACATAGCATTGCACTTTTCGGATTTTTCTAGTAATGCTTTATTATGATGTAATGCTCGATTATTTTTGAGTGATAACAATCCTGCCAAGAGAAATAAACTTTGGTTCAGGTCTGAAAAAATTCAATCCGATCAAAACAACAGAAGTCATTTGTTATTTGATATGAGCGTCTAGCTTGTCTAAACTTTCTTTCACAGTAATTTATTAATTGCACTCTCCGGATTTGCTCCCCTATATAGTCGAAAATTTATTTTTTTGTATAAACATTCAAAAAAGTTTCAATATTTATGTTTTAGAGAGAATGATTAAGTTTCTGTTTAGTTTAATATTGTGCTTTTATTACGATACTTTATCCATCGTCCATTGGAGTGACAATTGACGTCAATTCTTCTTCTTTCTCTTTTAATAAATAGAATTTTTTTGTTAGAGCAAAGACCGAAATCATGCCGCGAAAAAATAAACAATGTCCAGGCTTGAAAATGTTCGATCCGATTTCAAAACAACCGAGTGTCATAGTTATATGATATGATATAGGCAGGGTGATCAAGTGTTTTTTTTGCAGAATTTTTGCAGCATCGTGTTCAGCGCAAAAAACTGCACCAAAATGAACGTTTGGCGCGCTTGATAATCCGAGTGTTAATAAGATTTGCTCTTATTTTAAGAGTCCAAATCTTATTTTTTGAGCAAATTTTATTAGAAAATCTTTTTTTTTATTTGAAAAAATGCAAAATCTTATTTTTTCACTGCTTTTAAAGAAATTCTTATTTTTTGCTTATTTTTCAAACAATTTTACTTATTTTCATTCTTTGAACTTGGTCACCTTGGATATAGTCAATCATTGTTTATCTACGATGAGTTCTCATACCAAACCAATTGAGTTTTAAAATTTGATGGCTAATATATATCTGTTTTTATGATAGAATTTTTTTAAATATAAGCTAACAAGAAAAGGTTCAGAAGTGCTTTGGATTTTTTCCGGACCTTCTTAGTTGTGTTCAGCATAGTAAAAAGCAGTGAAATATGAAAAAAGTAGCAGCTCATGGGCCGGCGTGGTGGATATATAGTGATTTTTATGTAAAAAAATAGCGTTTTCAATGAAATCAAAGAAATCCAAAAATATCTTTATCTTTCTTCTTTCATCGAAATTTCGACAGTGTCTATCGTTTTTGGCTATAACGATCATTTTATGATAGTTTTTAAAAAAAATTGAAAATTTTTTGGACTTCAATCAATTTTTCAAAAAAAAAATTTATCTTTTTCAAAAAACTAACAGAAAATGATCGCCATAGCCAAAAAAGGGTGGAAAATTTTGAAATTTAGATGAAAGAAGTAAAATAAATGTGTTTTTAACCCTCTTGATTTCAATGGAAACGCTATTTTTTACTTAAAAATCACTATATCTTCACCACGCCGGCCCATGAGCCTCCACTTTTGTCATATTTCACTATTTTTGACAATGATGAACACAACTACGAAAGCCCGAAAAAACTCCAGAGTGGCACTTCCGAACCTTGTAAGGACTAAAATCTCATGAAAAATGGCGCATTTGTTATTGCATCATTTTTTCGATTTTTTTTAAACTATCGATTCAAAATGAATTATCACTGATCCCCAGTTTATTTTTATGCAAATTTCATTTTTGATAATAATTTAGATGCAACAGTATATTCGGCCACTATCGTGGCCAAAAATTTATATATTTGCTCTTTATATAGCTATTCTTCTAGCACAAGTGCAATACACCAATGGAACAAACAAAAATAAAGCAAGCAATAATTCAAGCACTTCTAATGATCATCTTAATAGCAACGAAATTGATTCAGATGTAAGTTAGTTAGAGTCCGTCCTTTTTTTGGTCATAAAAAAATCGTATCCCCCCCCCAATTTACTATTTTTTTCACAAACAACTGGACCGGCTCCCTCATCCCTTGAGTGTACCCATCGGCGATGGCAGAAAAGCCTGATAAGAGGGTGGCGGCGTAGGAAAGGAGTACCAGGGGCAAGTGCCAAAGGCGTTCGCACACCACCACGCATCAAATATCAAAAAATAATGAAAATCGTTAGGCCCATTTTAGAGAAAAAAGTCTTTTAGATAGGAAAAAAACAGTTTTTTTCGATTTTCTCAATGGGGTTAAAGTTTTACAACAAAGTTTTATATAGTTTTCCATGCCATTTTTTATGACGAACCTAATAGCATAAATATCTTTTTATGAAAGTTTAACTGAAACAAGTTATAAAGGAAAATGTTTTTGTAGGTTATCCTAGCATATAAAACAAACTCAAAGGTGCGGAGTCCGAGGTTTGCGCGAAATTATTTCAAGAGTTTCACAAATTTTAGGTGTTTTATACACTTGTATAAAACCGAACGGTCTGTTTCTTTACACTGACGTTTTTAATATACAATATTTAATCAGTTATATATTTTTTTATAAGGGGGCTGAAGACCTATCAGATGAAGATGATTACCAAATTTGCGGAGTGGAGAATAATGCCATGGCACTGGATAATGCCATTTCTAAAACAGGTGTTAAAATTTTCTCAAAAATCGGAAAAAATAAACAAAGTCAAGAGAGCCTCCCTTCTCCTCCAACCAACTAAAAAAGGAAAAAATTATTTGGGAGCCCTTCACTTGGCAGGACAAAGAGCAGTGAATGAGAAGGCCAGGGGTTGTTCGAAACTAAGTCCCAACTAAATTTCAATTTATATTTAACAAGAGCACCAACAGCTTTCCATTTATTATTAAATAGTAAATATTCATTTAAGATATAATAAAAGAATTGATAAAAGAATCAAATGTACATTATTCAGTTATTACTCATTCCGAAATGTATTTGGATAGAAAAACTCAAAGGTAACGTCTTTGGTATTTTTGAACGAATTGTTTTTTTTTCATAATACGCGGTAGATTGTTTTGCTAAAATTGGAGGAAATTCGAAATCTTAAAAACGAGTCATGCCATTCGACTCATCTCGCCAAGATGAGTAGAATGAATACCATAACCTAGGGTCTTTCATTTCAGACCATGGCCGAATGGATAAAGTGACAGGTTTGCAATTTATAGGCTTGGATTCGAATCCCGTTTCGATTTTAAATTGTTCAAATACCATGAAAATTTTTGCACATCTCTATCTTGGCCTCTAAGATAGAATTTGGATCATTTTAAATTCGAAGTGGGATTCAAACCCTAGACTATAAACTGCGAATCTGTCACTTTAACCACTCGGCCATGGGCTAGGGATGGAAAACTCATGTTATGGTATTCGTTCTACTCGACTCAGAGATCTGAGTCGAATGGCATAAGTTGTTTTTAAATTTTCTAACATTAATTTTTGATCAATCGTTAATGCAGTTGAACCTCGATTTAGTACTCCCACCAGGGACTGATCCTAGAAGGCACTAAATCGAGATTTTCTCGTCGGGGCCGAGCTCAAGGGGCACTAAATCGAGATTCGCCTGTAAATAATCTGCAAACAATTTTTTAAGACTTGCTATTCGACATGCACTCGATATAGTCAGCGAAATAATAAATGTGGACTTTATTGAAGTGGCTAACACTTCCGATGTCGTAATTCAATTTCGTTACGGTTTCAATATGACAGAGCACGGATACAGTGATTTCTTTTCTTTTTACTATTTCTAATTTTATTTAGAAAATCGAGGTGATGTAGTCGCATATTGCGAAAAAGAAAGAAACCAATCTGCTCCAGGAACAAATTCAGATGTTCAAATTTTGTTTGATATTGATACTAAATGGGCATATTTAGATGCTGAAAAAATATTAATGAAAACTACTAAAAAGTTTGTTTTTTTAAACAATTAGTTCTAATCCAAGCTGAAATTTATTTAAAATGTAATATATTTTTTATACAAGTACCACCTGTCCAGGAGTACCCTAAAACCGCTCTTTTTAAAATTATCCCCTAGAATCTACCAGATTGAGTTTTCGCGAAAAATTCTTATATAGGTTGATGCAGAATTTTATGGCAAATTTTTTGATACCAAGGTCAACAAAATCTGAAATAGAAAATTTTACCCCCCCCTCCCCAGATACCGACCCCCGCTTGCTGGGAGGTCAAAAATTTTTTGTCACCGATTTTGCTGATCTTGATGTTAAAAAATTCGCCATAAAATTCTGCATCGACCTATATAAAAATTTTTCACGAAAACTCAATCTGGTAGATTCTAGGTGAAAGTTTTTAAAAAGGGCGGTTTTAGAGTATTCCTGGACAGAAAGTTCGATATCTCGAAAACTATATATCGAGGAGAAAAAAGGTTAACTGCATTTTGTAGGGCATCATTGGTTCTTTATAAACAAAGAAAAATTCATCAAAAACAACCTTTTCTACTCTAAAATAATGGGTTTGAAAATTCGTTCGGAAAACGGATAAAACTTGCATAATTTTGAAGATTACAACGAAACCCTGAATTATGCGAATTTGGAAATTTGCATCCAAATTTTCTCCTATATTAAATTGTGAGTAATGAAAACCCGCATCGAAAACGACTACTTCTAGCCGGAGATGGCGTATTCTTTGTTTCCATTTCTAAATGTGCGGATACTTAATAAACAGCCTAATATATGATCACTGCTCCAGTCATACTTTTATGATAATTTATATTTCCTATTTAGAAAATGGTCAAGAATTTATAGAAAATATATATATCCATCTAAATATGTTTACATAGACTTTCTCTATACTGCACTCCACGAACTAAGTAATTTTTTTATTTTTAATTAAAAAATAGTAGCCCTTCCTGTCGCAAAATCCTGGCTACGTCTATAGTTATGGCTATTTCTTTGAAACCTAATTTTGACCCAAAAAACCACATTTTGGACTTTATCTCCTCTTAAGAGTGTAAGTGGGAAAAATGCAGTTTTTTCGTACATGGGCAAAAAATTGGCTTATGTTTGGGCAAAACCGGAGAAACCAAGTTCTAAATGTCTCCTTGTGAGAGGCGATGGCACAGAAGTGGACTTTTAATATTCATGATTTATTAGGTCACGTTCTCGGCCTTGATCATAATTATGGTAAAAACTCATTGATGCGTAAAAAGTATAGACCAATTTTGGATACGCATGGAAATTATATTGTCCCAAGAATATCTGATCATGAAATTATTCAACTTCGAGATGATTTTGGTAATTTTTGACGCTTATGAACCCAACTTTGAATACAACTTTTATGAAATCCAGCTTTGGGGCCACTCAGATATCATGTGATCAACTTTTTGGAGATTTTAGACCCCCTCTCCCGTGATCAAGCGTGATCATTGGCTACACCTCCCCCTCATTTGATCACATTATATATGGGGACTGTAAATGCATCTACAAAATGAAAAATGCAAAAAATTTATAAAATTTTGATTAACTTTTATGGTATAATTTAAAATTGAATACATTTCGAACATTTTTGTAAAAAACGGCATCAAAAAATTCATACCGATTTAAAAAAATCTATTTTAAGTTTAAAACCCGGTTTTAAACGTAAAATCGATTTTTCTAAAAATCGGTAAGGAATTTTTCGACGCCGTTTTTTGTAAAAATGTTGGAAATGTATTCAATTTTTATTTCCCCAAGCATTTTTCACTTTTGACTCATACCATAAAAAGTTAATCAAAATTTTATAAATTTTTTGCATTTTGCAGATACATTTACAAGCCTCTGTCCCCTTTTATATACGTTTAAGAGAATTTTCTATCCATTTAAGAATAAAGAATTTTGTCAAAGTTTTTTAAAATAAATTTGTTGAAGTAGATGCCAGTCGCATCATCAAAAAAGGAGCGGAAAATATTGACCAAGCGTAAACTCACTGTTTTCAATTTAATCGATGGAATCGCATCCTAATTTACATGTTGCATATTGACTATTACAGTTTCAATTTAGCAACAAGGGCAAACAATTTCTCATGTGTTCGAGCTGGTCTGTGTAGAGATCTTCATGCAGAAAAACGTGAAGAAGAAGAATCTGGTAAGCGGGAAAAAATATTTTTTCTCAATAGCCTAAAAATTTAGAACCCAAATTTACCGAAGATTATTTACTTGCTTCAATTGAATATAAATATATAACAGAAGACAAACTCTCAAATATCACTAAATGGGCAACAGAAATTAAGCAAAATGCTAAATCTGAACTCATATGCCGTGAAATTAGGAATAAGCTAGAAAATAAATATGGTGATGGTTGGAATTGTTTTTTTGGAAAAATACATGATTATGGATATAATTATACTGACAGTTATGTTCGATTTAAATTTAAGGAAATGAACGATCAAAGATTAATTATTTATCGATGTAAGTATTAATCAAGCTTTATAATAATCACAATCACAAATTATAGCACAAGGAAAAACTTTTATACATTTTAACCAAACTCAAATACGTAATTCTATTTTAAAAACTTGGATATATTTGGATCAAGAAAAGCAAAATAAAGCAGTAGAATGGCTAGAAGAAGCTTTGACTAAATATACAGATGCTAACGGTAAAGAAAGAAAAGGACTCAAAATTTGCAATTTTATGCGCAACAAATTTCAATCAGAATATAAAAACACTTGGATGTGTATTTACAGTTTATCTTATATAAATTATGCTTATACTTATACTGATCAAGAACGAATTTGGTTTCATATTTATCAACAATTCAATATTGTGATTTTTAGACCAGGTAATTCGTAAATTAATAAAAGTTCCTCCGTGTTTATAGCTATTATAGGTCGGCAAGGTGGGGGAGGGAACCCCTGATGAGGAGGTCCCCACCATCTTATTAAATTCAGCTAAGATTTTAATAAAAAAAGGACCTTTTTTTAGCTTGAGGTAGTCTTCTGATACCCAATTTTTATGGACTATCTCATATGTTCGGCAGGGTTCATGAGGTGGTCCCCCTTCAATTTTGGGTCCATGAGTGAGTGGGTCAGGGGGAGGCTCTCCCCTTGTTGACCTATGATAACTATTGAATATTCCTTTAGTTATTCTCAATAAATAGCCCGCTATTCTTCGGCCGGCCTAAATATAAGGAGATCATTAGGAAAAATACTTCATTTTTCCGGCTTGGGGGGTATGTCCTCTTCCCCTTGCTTATGGCACTGATTTCAAATCATACATATATAGGAGGTCAGGACTAGTGATGCGTCGAAATCGCGATTTCGGATTACGGTGCCCAAATTTCGATTTTTTCGATTTCGAAAAATCGAAATTACGATAAAATCGAAGCGAAGATCAAAAAAAACTTAAGGGTAGCTCCTTATGTTTTTGCCCAAAATTTTGAAAATATTTTTTGAAAATCATAATGGTCCCCCATTATGATTTTCCATCAAAAATCACCAAAAATTTTTCATTATTTTCACTAAAAATGTCAAAATTGTCAATTTTTCATCAAAATTCATCATTTTTCGCCAAAAATCATCAGTTTCATAGCATTTTCAGCTTAAAAATGGCAACTTCCTATGGAATTTCGATTTCTCGAAATCGGACCCTTTTATATAAAACTGCACAGGAATTAAAAAACACATTTTGGGCCACCCTACACCTTATCACAAACAAAATAAAAAATATTTCACCACTCAAGCATTCACATTCTCGAGATCTCAAATTACACACAACCCAAATACTAATAATATCTTGGAAGGCTACGAGGAAGGCCGATTGTAACCCAAATGATTTTTGAATCAGAATTTTTTGCAGAATATGATGGTCGAAAACTTTTTTGAAAAAAGAATTTCAAAAAATTTATAAAATATTGATTGAGACTTAATTGAATCCTAAAAAATTTTTTTGCTCTTCATAGTTCAGTGGTAATACGCCTGACTTTGGCATAAAAGGTCGAAGGTTATATTCCTCGGTCGAAATAATTTTTTTCGCCATTGTATTCAACACAAAATTCTGGTTCAAAAAACGTTTCGGTTACAATCGGCCTTCCCCGTGTTAACACGAGAATTGTCATGCGTTACAACGGTATATTCTGGTGTAATTGACCAGGACTAGTAGTATCACGCAGCAAAACGTTTGGCCAAAAAAGTGTTTTCACTAGGGTATATACTAGCTTCAAAAAATGAAGCAAAATCAATTCATCACCAATGGGAATTGAGCCAGCGACCTTTTTCCCTAACAAGGAGAGACTCTATAGAGAGTCTGGCTACGCCACTGGTTTTATGTAACCCCGCCCACTGTTTTTAAGGACCGCATTAGTTCCTGTTTGAAGCTAAAGAATTTAGGCTCTATCAATAACCGAGATGTCATTATGGAGGAGAAACTAGCTTCAATGAATTTATTTATATTTACTCTATTCTGGAGTACAGGCTTTGGAGGTATACGTCGACTAGATTTAAATCTATAAATAAATTATTTAGGAGAAAGTCGATCATTCATCGCTTCCGTTAATTGTGTAAATATGGAATGGAATGCAGACAGTATACAAACAAAGAACTGTGTGACTCTTTGTGGACAAGCTAATTGTTCTGGATCATGTCATAATTATAATAGTAATAGTGAAGATTTTAGAAATGATATAGACGTCGTTCGCTCATATAAGTTTTGTTAAGTAGCGATGCTTTCTTTATTTCTTCTTGGGTAACCAAGATTTATTTTTCAAATTTAAAAAAAACATAAGAGTAACAAAGTGATCATTTTGCAAATCCTACTACTATAAACGTGTAATGTCTATCTATTTGTTTGTTTGTGAAGATGATTTCGAGAGGGTTAGATTTTAACTGTATACACTCAAAATTAAAGTTGTTGGGGACGATGGGAGAAGACGATTGACACAAAAATCATCTAAATCGGAGACAAACATAAATTAAAAAATTTTTGTTTAATTTTTAAAATGTAATAATTTTTACATTCTTATATATGAACCGCTAGGAGTACTGCTCGAAGTCACCCTATGAGATTTTTTTCTCCTCCCCTCCTAGCGCAGTAGCGCTCGATCCCGGTACTAATGTTTATTATTATTATAATTAAAAATAAACTATTTGATATTCTTTAAATTAACAATAAATACAAAGGATTAGTCAAGTTAAAGGCTATTTTTCCTCTCCAACATTTCTTAAGAGGCAATATATGGAAAAGTCACATAGGGGTAGGCGTCGCCGAACAGTGTTGCTACAAACTTGAAGCCTAGGTTATTTTTATATACCTATTGAGTGATTAACATAAACATATAAGTTATGACCCGCGCCTTAATTTTGACTAACGTAGTTTGAACTTATTGGATTAGCGCAGTTGTAACTAATGCAGTTTGGACTAATGTAGTTTGAACTGCTTTCAATTTGGCGCAGTTTTAGCGCAGGCAGTTTGTACCGTGCTTATATTTGGTGCAGTCAACGAATGCAGTATAAACTGCGTCTGACTAAATGCAGTTAGAACGAAGGCAGCTGAAAATGCGTCTCATCTGCTACTTAAAGAATTCGCGCAGTCGGCGAGCGAGGTTGTCTAACAGCCCTGTAAGGGGATCAAGGTGATTTTTTTTCGAAAAATTTTCAACAATTACTTTGGTCATTCCATATGTTTTTCGCGCCGATAGTTGCGAAAATTTTTAAAAAAAAGCAAAAAAACACTTATAAAAAAATGTTCAGAAAATTCCGATTCTTGACAACAGTTTTGATGAAATCCTTGAGTTAAGGTAAAACCATCGACTGTGAGTCAATTGTTTTTGCACCATTTAATAAGTTGTATATTTGGATGATTTTTGTTTCTGGGTATTTTTCTATGCGAGAACACGAATTTGACATACATACTTTTTGTTGAAAAAAAGTAGATAGGGGGCGATCATTTGCTAGCTTATAAAATTAGAGTAAGTGAGAAAAAAGTTGTTTTCAAAATCTACACCAAAATCGTGAATTTTCTACCCGAAAATTCACTTTTCGGATTTTTCCGATCAAAATTGACGGAAATGGAAAATTCTTAGGTACGCCACTGATTTGTCAAATCTTTATGGCAACATTTGTAAAAGCGGTATGAAGGTTGGGTTCTTCTCTTGACTTCCTTTTAATGCAGATGTGAGGCACGTATAGTCGTTATTAACCATGATATAAATATTGAATTCAATATAGTTGCTTAGAATGTTGAATTTATTAGCTAACTTTTTTTTAAAACTTTAAACATAAAAAATTATACCGGAAAAAAGTTTTTTGAGGTTGTCCTAGTGAATGAAACAAAGACAAAGGTGTGCAGTCGAAGTCTGCACGAAATTGCACATTTTGGGAACCTCAAAAACTTGGAAACCTCGCTATTTACTAGAGCATTGCACCCCTCGGAAATTTCCTGTTAATCGATAAAAGTTTTTTTGCTTTGCATAAAATCCAAAAAATGTCCAATATTTATGTTTAGAGTCGTGTGATTTTTTTAGTAATGCTTTATTATGGTGTAATGCTTGATTATTTTGAGTGACAAATTGGCATCAAAATCTCTTTTTCTCTTATAAATAGGCTTGACCTTAGAACAAAGAGCAAAAATCCTGGCAAGAAAAAGATAAACTATTGTTCAGACTAGGCAATAGTCGACCCGAGTTCAAAACAAAAAAGAGTCATTTGTTACTTTATATGAGCGTATGCAATCTCATTCTTTCCATAGTATGTTCTCAATCAGCACTAATCGAATCTCAAAATTTGATGTCTCAACAAAAAAATTCATTTGGTCGGGCAAATATGCC
>JAQGCP010001938.1:0-11308 GCA_034699885.1 Acrobeloides thornei | reverse complement strand
ACGATCGTACGATGACTTCGTACGATAGCTTGTGGGGCCGTCGTACGATAGAATGTGCAAACCTGTGCCGACCCTTAACCTAATTGAGAAACAAAATTGTATCAAAAATTTAAACGTGTTTGTGTATTGAAGCTAAAGGATTGGCAAGAAGTAGATGCTGCTGTTTCTACTAGGGCTGCGCGCGGACGGGATCCCACCCCGCTCGCCCGCACCATTTTTAAAGAAAAAACCCCGCCCCGCAAATTGAATAACCCCGCAATATCTTTTTTTCATCGAAAATTTGGCAAAATCGACCGTTTTTAAGTAATTTTTCATTAACATTTGACCATTTTTAACCACAATTTTCAATTTTTGGGTCATTTTTTGCTTAAAAACTCTTGTTTATTCTACAAATTTTTTTTATCATCTATCGACGCATGGAAAAAACTAACGATTTTATACATTTATTGTCTTAGCCAATTTTTTATCAACAAAAATTTAACCTTTTAACCCCGCGGGATCCCGTCCGCAACCTTTTAAAAACCCCGCAACCTCGCCTCACAAAAAATTTTTTGAAAAAATCTCGCTCCGCAGACCAACGCGCAGCCCTAGTTTCTACTTCTACTAATTCTTCTGTACTACTTCTTTTTCTTCTACTACAGGGGAAGGCAAAAGTCCTGACATTGTCAAAAACGTTGAAAAGGTGTTTTCTCGTCCAGAATTATCGAGAAAACACGTTTTTGAAATGTCAAGACTTTTGCCCCTTGAGTCAGGACTTTTGTCCGCCTAGGTCAGGACTTTTTGCCGCCTGGGTCAGGATCAGGGCTGAACTGGATGAAAAAAATTACCGGATACCGCTACCGAAAACTTAAAGGATGAAAAAAATTAACGGATTACCGCTACCGAAATTCCGGTAAGCCCGAAAATTACCGATTTACCGTCATTACCGCTACCGAAATATCGGTAGCGGTTCAGCCCTGGTCGCGATCCATAAATAAGGTGCTTTTAAGTGTCGCGTTGAATTACGGAATAACTTCTCTGGGGGTTTTTCTAAGCGAAGAAGTGATTGCGCGCATCCTAGTACATTAAGCGTATAATGTGTGTCTGTGTGTGCGTCCAGACGATCTCGGGAATGCTTGTTTTAAACTGCACGGCCAAAACAAAAGTTGTAGGGGAGGGTGAGAGAAGACGATTGGCACCAAAATAATCGAAATCGGACAAAAAATTTTTTCAAAAAAAGGTTAGCTATAGCAGGGATTAATATAAAAAAGTATTAGTAATAACTAATACATTTTTAACGAAGAGTGTCGCTCGGGAGTGCCGCTTGGAGTCACAACCTCTCCCCTCTCCCGAGCGAGGAGCGCTCGGCTCCCGTTACTAATTTATAACTTACAATTTTCGATGAACCATTTTCTCGATAAATAAAAAATCCAATTAGAAATAAAAATAAATTTTACAAGCGTTAACAACAGGGATATCTAAAAAGAAAATGATTTTACAAAATTTTGTTTTGAGAATAGTCCCTTCTTTTCACCCCCTTTAAATTTATGGCTTGTTAATTGATAAAAATTCATTTTGAGTCGATTAAACTTGTTATCATCTGTTTTCAATTAAAATTTTTAAGAGAAAGTCAGGAATCAGGATCATAACTCTGATAATAGATCATTTATGCGTAAAATTACATCTGGATCATAATCCTTTATAGTACAAAAAATATTTAATAAATAATTTGAATAGTACGAAAATTATATTATATATTGCTTAATGCAAGGAAATATCAACAACAATTTTGGCGCTGGATTTTTCCTTAAAAGCAAGGAAATACCAAAAAAATTTTCTTGTCGCGTCTGTAAAAAAAGGCACAAAATTTTTTTTCGTAATATTCTGTTTCTCGCGCGTCATCATAAAAAATGAATAGCACACTGAGGTGTATTTCACTATAGATTGCCCGGCTAGAAACACTTTCCAGATTTTCGGAAGCCATGAAGTGTAAAAGAAACAGAACAACATTAACATAATTTAAATGACAAAATAAAATTCCCAAGGTTTTATTCAAAGATGAGTACATAAAAATAGGCCTAAAACTAAAGTACAAAATTTTTTCTATTTCGATATGCAGTGCAGCGCTTTAAAGTTTTAATACCCCCGCCTAAAGTCACAAGATTTGATAACAAATACTTTTTGCATCCTTAAAAACTTTATCAGCAAATTTTAAACATAGCTGTTTAGGGCGTGGCTTTTATAAAATCAAGTTAAGCAAACAAGTATGTATCGTTTTGATAAATATGAAAAATATGGGCTATATGGGAAAATCGTTCGTACAACAAATTGTCTTTTTTTGATTAATGTCTTTTACTAGAGTCTCATTCTAAAGTTTAAAATTTACGATTGAAGTCCCAATTTTAAGTAAATTTACGGTTCTCTTCAGGCGGTGGAAGGGATCAATTTAGGAGAGGGGGCATATAAAAAAATTTTTTTTTCAAAAACATAATGGGGATTATGAAAATTACTTCATTTTTTTAATTTCAGAGCGGTGACGCTGCCCAATGCGATCTAACATATCTACGGACCTGCTTCTCTTACAAGAGAAGGGCAAGATCGGTCAGAAAATTTTGTAGATGAAACCAAGTGTAAAAGAAAGAGAACAATATTAATAAAATAACAAAAAGGTGCACACAGGAAAAAGTGCACATATTCAAAGAGATGAAGTTATTTATCAAAATAATAGTTTTTGATATAGCAAAAGTTTATTTATAATAAAAGTATAGACAGGTAAAGCCAGGTATCAAAATTTTTTCCTAATTTATTAGCCAAATGAAAGTAGATGATAAGTACATAAAGATAGGCCTAAAACTAAAGTACAAAAATCTTCCTATGTCGATATACGGCGCTCGAAAGTTGGACCCTTCGATTTTGGAGCCCTGCAGTAAAGACTTGATATCTCGAACATTTTAAAAGCTTTTCAAATACGGTCTTTTTTAATTTATTGGTATCATATTGTAAAAAGTAAAGCCAAGAGGAGTCTACAACGGAAAATGGATTTAAACTCGATTTTTGGCGACTTTTCAAAAGTAAGAAATAAATTATGAAGCATCCTATATATAAACTTATATTTGCTATATTTGATTTTAAAATATTCATATTTCACAAACCGGTACATATTTGTTTGCTTAATTTGATTTTATGAAAGCCGCCAAAAACGCTATGTTGAATCTGCTGATAAATCTTTTTTATGAGTGCAAAAAGTAGTTGTTATCAAATTTTATGACTTTAGGCGGGTATTATAATGTTTAAATTTCAAAATAATATTTATGGTGTAATTAATAAATATAATTTATAAATGAAATTTTGAAATAATGTGAGCAATTATAAAAGAAATATTAAACGAGGGATTTAGTTTCGCCATGTTTTAGAGTAAAGAAATCATTTTCTTGGATACCATATTTGGTACATGCTTTTCTTAAATCTTCTGGTGGTTGTAAAAATGGCTAAAAAATAAGAATTTCATTAAATTTTGTTAGTACCTCAGATGAGTCCATATCATAGGTCCCCCAATGTATCCCAATTGATTTTTTGGCTCTTATTAGCTGGTGTATTTCAACTGCTTCTTCTGGGCAAATATGCTGAGCACACATAATATGGCTAAAATTTAAAAAATCATTTCAAAAGAAACTAAATTACCGTGGTTCATAGCATCCTATAGGTATGGCCGCTAAATCAAAATAACCGAATTTCTCTCCGATCGCTCGGAACTCATTTTGACAAAAACCAGTATCACCGGTATACATAAAACGATGTTTTGGCCCTAAAACGACCCAGCCACACCACAAACTCTAAATTAAAATTGAGTTAAACTCTGTTCCTTGACGAAATTCAAAAAAGCTGGGCACGCGCGCCTTTTCAAAAGTACGCGCGGCCGAATGATTAGGATGCTGGTCATTCATGTTATTATCGAGGGTTTGATCTCAACAGGAGCGAAATTTTTATTTTAGAGAATTATAAAAGATTGTAAAAGCAAACTCCCCTTAAAATTACATGAAAAGTTTTTGCCTATCATTAGTTTTTAGAGAAAACAAATTTCTACGCTGTATGTTGCTGGTCAATCTCCCGTCGGAGTCGATTTTTTGCATCATTTAATAAGTGATATATTTGGAACATTTTGGTATTGGAGGTTTTTTCTATACGAGAAACACGAGTTTGACATTATTTTTGTTGAACAATTTTGAGGACTCTAAAAAACGGCGCAGGTTCAAACAAAAAATGAATTGAACCTGCACCTTTTTTCGAAGACGCAGAAAAGTTTCAAGAAAAATAACGCAAAGTTCGTGTTCCCCACATAGAAAAACATCCAGTACAAAAAAATCATCCAAATATACCACTTTTAAAAACAATTCAACTCTGATGGGAATTGGACTAGGATCATTTTTTCTCCAAAAACTAATGATAGGCTTAAATTTCCATGTAATTTTAAGGGGGTTTGCTTTTACAACTTTTTATGGTTACTAAATAAAAATTTCGACCATGGTGAGATCGAGCCCGCGCCAATAACAAGAATGGCCAGCGTCCTAGCTATGCGCGCATCGCTTTTTTTGAATCTCGCCATGAAACAATTTTTATTAGGTTATAAAACTTTTGTTATTACTCGAAATCGATCAAAGACACTTCTTTGACTCCAATGTTGAGCTGGAATTGACCATATTTGTATTTGTTTATTTCCGGGTAAAATACAATTTTGACCCCTATAAAGAAATACAGGGTGAAGCAAAAAGTGGGATTTTTTTATTTTTGTGACACGGACATTTTCTTCTTCTGAAAATGAACTCTCTGGGTAATTTTATGCGGGGAATCTATTGCGCGTATTTCCGAACCTGAAAGTGCTTCCTTGACTCTGATTCAGAAAAATTGGGGTTTTGAAGCGAAAGTGTTCATTTTTCGCATTTTTTATCTAGAAATCACTTTTCTAGAGTTAATTTAATCAAGAAATCAAAGCATTTTTTGGGTTCGGAAATAGGCGCAATCGATTCACTGCATAAAATTATTCCCAGAGGGGTCATTTTTAGAAGAAAAATTCCGCTTTCAAAAATTCACAAAAATCCACTTTTTTGTCCATTCTGTATAAGAGACATAAACTATAAAATATACCAAGATAACTCGCATACAACATCTGTATTTAAAGGAATTTCTTTAAGCATCCAAGTTTTTAATCCTTCCGGTACATACCACATCATTTCTGGATAAATTTTCGAAATTTCCCGAATAGAATTTGCGTCAAGATGATCATAGTGATTGTGTGAAATAAGCCCAAAGTCTAGTTTCGGCAAATCATTAAATTTGCACGGTGGGCCAATTATACGTGCTTGTGTGAATCTGATTGGTGCAGCATTTTTCGCCCAAACTGGATCCGTAATAAAATTGATTCCATCCATATGAACAACAACGGTGGCATGCCCAATCCAGGTTACATGAAAGTCAGATTCTATGTCAAATTTTGGTTTTTGAATGGGTAGATCATTAAGGACTTTCTAAAAGACTGGTGTGAGTTGAGTCAAATGGCGTGTCTCGTGTTTAAAATTTCGAATTTCCACAATTTTTCTCAAAAAAACCGCCGTAGGGTACACCTGTCCTTTTGCCTACGCCGCTGAAAAATATCTGAACTGACTTCGACGGACTCCTGGACGGCCATGGACAGACCTGTACAGATCTGAAATGATCTGAATGGACCTGAACGAGCCTTAAAGGAGGTGCAAATTAGGGTCCTTTTTCCAAAAAATTTTTTTGAAAAATGACCTTCTAGGGGTAAAAATAGGGTGAAAAATCGATTGCGCACATGTCGCGTGAAAATGCTTCCTTCACCTTGTTTTTGCTATTTCACGTTAAAAATAGCTATTTTCGCGAAAACAAGGTGAAAGAAGCATGTTCACGCGACGGGGATGTGCGCAATCGATTTTTCACCCTATTTTTACTCTAGAAAATCATTTTCAAAAACATCTTTTTGAAGAAGGGCTCTAATTTGCATCCCCCTTTTAACGGTATGGACGGATCTGGATGTACCTGTACGGACCCGGGCGGATTTATGCGGACCTGATCGGATCTGGACTGTCACTATGTTTTGCTGTATAAACTGTTTAGCAAAAATATTTCACCTCAATCGGAATGATATGCTTCTTACTATATTCAAGTTTAAATTTGTACCAAAGAAAAAAGGCGGCGTTTGGAACGCCAGTCCACGTAGTAAATGATTCGGGATTTGCATATAGTCCATTTGAATTTTTAATTGGTTTAGATAATTCCTTTTTCAAGTCTACTTTAAAGTCACTAAATTTAAATATTCAATAAATTATGTACCGGGGGCCGAGTGATCCGAGCTCGCGATTTCTTCGAAAGTGATTCCGGGTTGCATTCCAGCAATGCTCCCCGATGGTATATACTTATGAGTATAGATAATAATAATTATACAGTTGAGCCTCAATATATCAATACACTCTGAGCCCGGTCCCTAGGGGTATCGTTATGTCAAGGTTCAACTGTACTCATGGATATAACCGATTTTTTTACCTTATAAGGGAACTTTCCAGACTTGACGCTTCGAAAATGGTTTAAAACAACCACAGTTATTTTTCTCATGATTGAATTTAAAAAAATTTAGCTGTTGAATCCCCCTGGGTGTCGAGATACAGCATTTTCTTTGTAAATATAGCCAAAATATAGGCTTCAAAAAAACTTTGTTTTATTGTCCAGGATTTAAATCAAGCGTTCCGGAGATCGTCCAACATACAAACACATAGACGAATATTACACGTTTAATATAGTCGGATAAAAATAAACTACTTATAAAGTTCCATAGTCAAATCATTTTCTTCACTATATGCCATAGCAGAAGTTTGTGACTGTACGCCACGCTCCGTATCATCCAAAGATTGATATTCTTCCAAAACTTCTTGCTCTGCTTCTACATTGGCTAAAACGTCAATCTCACTTTGATTGTTAGAATCTTCATTTTCATCAATAAAAGGAATCGTTTTCTCTAACATACTAAACTTCTTTTAAAAATTAAAATGTAAAAATTTTAAGACAGCTTATCAGTTAGATCGATTAATCAAGAATTTGGCTTGCCTGTCAAACATATTTGCTTTGCTTGTAAAAAATTTTTTGTAAAGAAAAATACACCCCGATCTGTAAGCATAATCCCAAGCCTAGCTAACAAGGGACGTTTTAGGCATGTAAAATCGATTTTTTTCTGATTTTGGCAGGAAGTTATTGGGCATACTTTATTTGTTATAAATATATTTTTGGTTTGGGTGTCTGAAACTTCGTCTTAAACTCGATTTTTGGCGAATTTTTTAAATACGTGAGTAAATTATTGATCACCCTGTACATGTGCTTCAAATCCTTGATTGTGTTTAATATTTTGATTCAATAGAAATTATTTATTGAAACGATTGGTGCAATTTTAAGGGGAATTTGTTTTAACAGCTTTATTAATTCGATAAAAATAAACTGCCGATCTCTAGGGATCGAAAGCTCGCCATTCAAGATGAATTTTTGAGCTTCGGGAACGCACGTAATCGACTCCCACATAAAATTAACCCTAGAGGAATTATTTTTAGGAAAAAACTCCACTACTGGTTGATAAGTTTTTCTCTTGGTGGGGAATGCCACCAAGAGAATAATTTATATATAAAAAATGTTAATTTCATAAAATATTTATCTTCGTGATTCAAATGATCTCTTCCATTCTAATAGCTTTTCTTTTGCACCCGAATAAGTTAAGTGCTGACTTTTGAATACATAAGAACCATCTTCGAAAATTAGTCGCACAGCATACCAAATAACCTGGAATTTAGCATTGGTTTATGTTAAAAAGTTAAGAAAATATCAATACTTGTGTAATCACAAGCGCGAACTGTTTGCCATGGGCATCTATTCCATAAACACGTTCAACTTCAAACCCAGAAAATTCTTCATTCATAATTCTTGAAACCGTAACTTCGAAATTCATTTCGAAAGTCAAGATCTAGTTTAAAATCTAAACTTGTTTTAATATTCAAAAATTTAAAAATTTTTGCTATGAAATAAATTCGCGAATAAATAATTCTATATAAGTAATAAAAAATATTGGATATGCAAAAGATTTATTAGGTAAAATCTTTAACATGACGAGATTCCAACTAGCTGGGCGTGGATGGCCTAATGGCTAGGATGCTGGCCATTTATGTTATTTCATCGCGCACCAAAGAGGAAAAAGGTGCAGGTAAGGGACAAAATTAAATAAAATTACGCCAATCGACTCATCTCGCCGAGAGCATCAAAACGAGTGCCATATCATGAGATTTTGGGGTTTGATCCATGACCGATTAGCTAACGTGCTCGGCCTTCACTCATAGAGCGCAGCGACTTTCACTAAGTCACAGTGATATACTGATTCAATGCTAAAGTAGTGACAAAAGTTTTTTATATAGTGGCCATATGGAATCTCTACGCACGATACATATCGACACAGAGAAAACACTCGTTAAAATTTTATAATAAAAAATTTTCAACTTTGGGGAACCATGGCTCAATAGCGCCTGGTCTCTCAATTTCTGTTGTTTTTAAAGATGATAAATCAATACAAAACTTGAAAATGAATATACAGACTCAATATTAATAATAAATGAATTTTTTTGTCTTGTACAATTATTAAATTTATAAAGTCATCGATCGAGGTCGATATTGATTGTTTTCAGGAGTTTCTTCAATAGGTTCATACAAATTTTCTAACGAAAGGTAAAATCTTATAACATATTCTTCTGATCTATCATCAGCACTAAAAAATTTTTTAGAATAATTGAAGGGATATTTTTCTTACATTATTTGACCGTCGTCTTTAAATGCTTTTTCACTGATAAACTGTCCAAATTTCCCCCCTAAAAATGATCCGCCAACTCCAGAAACAAGACCACCGGCTATGGAGCCTATAAATCCTCCGATAACAGTGCCTATAAAAGTCCAAAAATATTAGGTTATCTTTAAAAAAATTAACCTGGAATTGCACCGACACCAGCGAAGTATAAACCAACACTAGCTCCTATCGCTGCACCAGTTTGTCCACCTGCCCAACCTCCGGCAAACCCCCCTCCCCAACCACCAGCTACAGAACCGGCCAGTTTAATAGTTTCTTTCGGTTTAAGATTATGAAAATTTCTATTGTTATAAACGTAGTCTGTATGTATTGCATATCCGAAGCGACCCAAGTCCATAACGATTGTAATTGGGAGCATATATTTGCTGATCTTCTAAATTTAGTCTTATAAAGTTGGTTAAAAACTGAAATTTGGCGATCTGGAATTATGGATCGACTAACCCGCTTTTTCCAATAGGTATCTAAAGATACCTTAACTTGTGAGAGGCATAACTCCAGTATTTTTAAAAATTGGATGCGGTTTTTTTCAGCATATAACGCATGAAGTCTACTTTCATTCTAGCAAAAAATGAACACATGAAAATCAATTCGAAATATTTAAAATATACGTAAATCGATTCTTCGCATAAATAGACCTCGAATACTAGTATTTTTGTGTGCAAACTTGAAAAATTAAAAATATTGATTTTTTACTTTGAACTATAACCCTATTTTTGGAAACCACGTTAGATGCATTTCCATGGTTCGAAAATGGTTCCAACGAATTCCTCCCTTTTTCAAACATGCTTCTACGAATTACCAGAAAAAGCGGGTTAATGTTTTAAAATACTACCTGTAAAGTTGGTTGAGCTTTAACAATCTTTTCACTAATAACAGAGGCTTTATTTGAAATAGATGCTACATTGTTTGGTATATTTGGTAAATTTTTAGAATGCTCCATAAATTGTTCCATCATATTAATGCTACGAACATCATTATAACTTAAACTTAAATTCTTTTTTTAACCTTCCCATTGTATTATATAAAAAACCTTATTCTTTCTATGTGATTAAAGCCATTAATATGCCCAAATTCATTTACACGCCCAATGTGATCAATATTACCGTAACGACTAATATGCTCAAGTTCATTAACATATCTGAAGTCATTAAAATATCTAGGATTCTTAGGGGGACCCGGATAACCAATGAAGTCATTGTTAATATGGTTAAATTCTGGGGTAAAACTTGTCGCTTAAAAAGTAAAAATTAACCATATTTAAAAAAATAATAAAGATTACGATTATCAACAAAATTTCCATGATCCATAATATCCTTCTGATAAAATTCAAAATCTCTATTATTTGGTGGAAAATCTGTTGCATTGTCAATAATATTTGTATTTGTTGTAGAAGATTTTAAGCCCGGAGATTTCTTCGTATCACTGTGAGAAGTATTTGAATTTGTTGAAACTGGTGTTTGGGTTGTAGAAGAACCTTAAAAATTGATTTTAAGAGTCGGTTCGCGAGAAAAGTGAAGACCCATGTGCACAATTTGGTTTCTTTTCCTATATTTATAGAGCTCAGTGAGCTGAATAATACTACGCTATTTTCCCCACTATATCAATCTGCCGTTGGAGTTATAGGACTATAAAGTTTGAAGGAGATCAAAACGAAAAAAAAATCATAGAAATTTTCCTTAAAGTTCTTTTTACTCGAGACTAGGGACTCCATATGGCCAATATATAGTGACTTTTGTCTCTATTTTAGGCATAGTCGCTATGTCACTGTGATTTGTGAAGTCACTGTTACAAAAAATCACTGTGAAAAAATTTTGGTCATTGTTGTTCGAAAATGGTAAATTTTGGTCAAAAAAAATTGTGAAAAAATGGCAATGTTTTGTGAAAAATTGGTAATTTTTTGCAAAATAATGCTCGTCACTATTTTGAACAATTAAGTCACTAGTTTTAACAATTTTAGTCACTATTCGGAGTTTGGTATATGGAATCCCTACCTTCTGAAAATGCTAGAGGAGTGTCAGACATTCATTTTGTGTCTAATAAATGACTCCTCATGCTCTTTTTCTAAGGCCTGAAAATCATATTTAATAAAAATTCAATTTTTCATCTTTTGTCGTCTAGGTTTAGGGATATCCAAAAATGGCCAAAAGTTGCGCCAACGGATGGCCTACAATCCTGCAAGGTTAAAAATTCGCATAGTGAATTTTTTAAATGAAAAATTCATCTTTTATAATTTTCGAATTTTGTTGAAATTTCAAAAACGGTAATGGTAATGACCTAATTCCAGTTTGTCGAAGGTTATAAAAATTTGGCGCATAATTTCCTGATTCAATAAATGCTGTATATTGAAACGATTTAAGAGGCAATATCTCGAAATATCGCAGATAGCTCCTAAGGGGGTGGGAGTACGCCAAAAAGTGTTGCTAGAAA
>JAQGCP010001937.1:0-11315 GCA_034699885.1 Acrobeloides thornei | reverse complement strand
ATGTGCTAGTGAATTATTCAACACAGCGGGAAATTTGAGTGTCTTGAGAAATTTTTTGCAAAGAAATGAAAATCTGCGAAAAATGGGTGTTTAGAATTTTGGGAGCTACTACACAATAAGAGGGGAGGCCACCCACGTAGAAAATTTTTTCTGGAAATGACTCCTCTAGGGGTAAAAACATGTGGGAAAATCCAAATTTGGCATTTTCGAAGCGAAAAAACGCTTCCCTTATTCAAGGATGGTCTGTGTATTGAAGCGAAAAGTCATAAAAACTGAATTCACAAAAAATTCAATTTTTTAACCAAAATTTGATTTTTGAACACAAAATTCTATTTTTCGACCAAAATTCGGCAAGTAAAGTTTGCCATTTGCCAAACATTCAACACTCGTCGAGTATCAGAATTTTTTGTATTATTTTCATTCTCGTCATTCTTACTAATAAACCATCATCACACATTCATCGCATAAGCAAAATCGGATCAATAAGAATAAGAATTTTCTTTTAATTTACTGATATTGACATTTATTAATTCCACGGCAAGTAAATTACACGGCAAGTAAAGTTTAAAAAAAAATTCAACATAGTGTGTAAAAAATTTTCTGTTTATGTTTTTGTTCATTATCTTTTTTCTGATGATATATCGCTCACTCGTCGTGTAAGAAGTGTTTGTTCATAAGTACTTTACAATCAATTTAAAATAAGGGGAAGGTCCTAAAACACTGCCTTGGACAGTTTATAGATTTTCTAGGTGGGGGAATCTATGAAGTGTATTGTTGAGCCATGAAAAAGATTCTTTAACCCTGATTCAGGGAAGTGGTTGAGTAAATTGAAAGGAAAATGTACTAAAATTCGAGTTTTTCGCCGGAAACTGTATGTCCGTAGGTTTTTCGAAGAGAAGAATCGATTTTGCGCATTATCGATACATGAAAATGATTGCATGACCCTGATTCAGGAAAAAAATTTCAAAATTGGAGTTGATGTCATTTTTTGAAAACGGCGTTTTCAACATTTTAAATGTTGCCATCTTTTTTCTCATGCCGAAAATAGTTGGAATCGGCGTTTTTACGAATTTTTTGAAAATGTTTGTCGATTTTTTGGCTTTGGGGTAAAAATCGAATTCTTAAAAAGTTCTCCAAATCGGCTGATTTTTTTTACTTGGGGTTTTTCGAAATGGGGAACTCGAATCTGAAGGAATTTTTTGATATTGATCGCAGGAAAGAGTCGAATTGGCCAGGGGTTCCAATTATGAAAATTTGCATATAATGGGGCACCCACATGAAAATTTGTTCAAATTGTTTCTGAAAATGACCCCTTCAGGGATAAAAACGTTCGGGGAATCCGAATTTGACATTTTCGAAGCGAAAAAACGCTTCCCTAATTCAGGAAGGAGTATTGTTTATTAAAGCGAAAAGTCGCAAAAATGCGATGTTTGCCTAAAAACGACCCCTTTTGCGTCGTTTTTAGCGGGGAATCCAAATTTGACATTTATAAAATTCTTCGGATTCAAAAAAAGCTGTATATCGACGCGAATTTTCGAGAATAATACACAAATTTTAAAGCTCAAATCTTTTGCAACATTATAGTTAACGAACGATTTAATCCAATTAACAAATCTTTTTCTCGAATTTTCGCGTCGATATACAGCTTTTATTGAATCCGAGGAATTTTATCAATGTCAAATTCGGATTCCCCGCACATTTTTACCCCCAAAAGGGATCGAAAAACGATTTACTCCAAAATCTTCTTGAAGAAGATTACTATCTGGAACGACGAAACTCCGAAGAAATGAGAGATAATCAAGACCTGAATCAAGCTGCACATCTAATATCTCATCAAGAAGCAATTGAAAAAGCGCTCAACAAATTCTTGCATCTATGCTAGAACACAAGATTGAACCGTACTCGGGGAGAGATGACCGAACCTGGACCGAATTTCAAGAAGAGTTAAATATGCTATTGCAAGCTAAAGGCTGGACTCCTGAAGAAAAATTGTTGAATTTCTTATTTTTCACGAAGCCTGGCTCCAAGGCACGTTCGATCTATTTGAGTTTAACTTCTGAAGAAAAATCCTGTTAGGAACAACCAGGATTTTCGTTTTTAGGCAAAAATCGCATTTTTCAACTTTTTGCTTCAATACACAGGTCTTCCCTGGATCAGGGAAGCGTTTTTTCTCTTCGAAAATATCAAATTCGGATTCTCCACATATTTTTACTCCTAGAGGGATCATTTCCAGAAAAAAATTTTAGAAAAAATTTTCACTTGGGTGCCCCCCTCAATTGTGTAGTAGCTCCGGATGGTGTTTCAAAATGTTGAAAACGCCTTTTTCAAAAAGAACAACATCAATTTCCGAACAACTCCAATATTTATTCTATAAAAATTTTCAATATCTTCTTTCCTCTCATACATCATCCACCGCCCCACGATTTTGAAACAAAGAAAATCTTTTCCTTTTTCTAACCGAGTTCATAAAATTGTCACTCGATGTTGATTAGACCTAATTAATTTTATTCGATGAGAGATTAACCCAGCAAGGAAGACGAAACTGTCCTCATCTATACAGGGTGTATAAAAAATTTGTAGGCGATTTTTTCATGTCTTTTTGATCCGAAATTTTTTTCAAAAATGACTCTTTAGGGCTTATTTTATGCGGGGAGTTGAAGTTGATTGCGCGCATTTCCAACGCTCTTTGACCCGGAATCAGGAAATCGGAGTGTGTGTATTAAAGCGAAAATCGAAAATTTTAGATTTTCTTCCTGAAAATGACTTTCTGTGGTTAAATAAATTACTCCCAGGAAGAATGATTTTGAGGCAGGAAACCCAAATTTTTTCGATTTTCGCTTCAATACAAAACATTCATTTCCCTGAATCAGGATCAGAGAAGCGTTTTCAAGCTTCGAGAATGCGCACAATCGATTCCCCGCATAAAATTAACTCTAATAGGATCATTTAAAAAAATTTCGAGTCGAAAAAACATGAAAAATTCGCCCAAATTCCGGTTTTTATACACCCTGTAAATGCAGAAACAAAGAAGTACGACAAATGTGGACGAAGAGATGACAGTCGGCCCAGTTTCGGCAGCCAAGGTCGTTCTTATTTTTGGGTTACTGTTCCGCTGGCGGTGAGGCATTTTGAAACAAAACGGAGCTGTCAGGATATGTAAATTTTAAAAATTCGGTATAACATGATGAGTATGAGTCATATAAAAATGGATGAAAAAAAGATAATTAATGGGCCAATTATTTCAACAATGATAGCTAAAAATAAGTGCCTTGGCCTTAGCTTTTTTGTCCGAACTTTGGGTACCGGGTGCCCCTTTCTCTATGCTGTCACGGTAGGACTCCAGACTTATGGAGCTGGGTCACCATGTGGTTTAACTGTATGTGACTTGTGGGCCTAGTTTATGAGACTTTAATTTCATCCGGGATTCGAACCCGCGATCTATATATATAATCCTTGCACACTAACCACTTGGCCATGTGAGTCTTCTTTTGCAATCGATATATACCTCGTTTTACTCGTCTTGTTGAGCTGAATCAAATGGCGTAACTCGTTTTTCAAATTTCGAATTTCCTCCAATTTTCGACACAAAAACAATGTGAGCAAGTATTTCAAAACAAGAAATTTTTGCACCATCAAAAATTCGAGACATCATCAAAAATTTTTATTTTTGTGTTTTCATTTTTTCGATATTTAATAAACGATTTATCAAATTATTGCTCTTATCTTCATCCTAAATCAATGAATAGTTTAATAAACCACGTGTCTTGTCATTTGTTTTAGCTAAACAAAAAAATTCACGAATTATAGGATAGTTCAAAAAACATGTCGTCTGAGCGATTTTTTTAGGGACCTAGAAATTTTTTTCTAAAATGAAAAGGTCTATATACTACCCTGGATCAGGGTCATAATAGCATTTTTTTAAAAACGCAAAAAATATAAATTTTTTCGAAAACGCAAAAAATAGAAAAACCCATAGTTAGCTGGATTTTAGTGCAGAATCCGAACTTTTTTCGTCAATACACTACCCTGAATCAGGGTCAAGGAAGCATTTTCAAGTTTTGGAAATGCACGCAATCGATTTCCCGTGTAAAATTATCCCTAGAAATGTCATTTTTAGAAAAAAATTTCCATGACCAAAATCGTCAAAAAAATCGCTCAGACGAATTTTTTTTTGGACTATCTTAAAAGGATGCTACTACACAATATAGGGTATATCCATGTGAAAAAATTTTCAAAAATTTTTTCTATAAATGACCCCTCTAGAGGTAAAAACATGCGGGGAATCCAAATTTGACATTTTCAAAGCGAACAAACGCTTCCCTGATCCAGGGAAGGATGTATATTGAAGCGAAAAATCGCAAAAATGCGATTTTTGCGACTTTTTGCTTCAATATACAGGTCTTTCCTGAATCAGGGAAGCGTTTTTTCGCTTCGAAAATGTCATATTGGGTCCTCGCATGTTTTTACACTTAGGGGTCATTTCCAGAAAAAAAATTGAAAATTTTGAGTGACTCCCCCCTCCCCAATTGTGTAGTAGTTCCAAAATTTGTACTTGTCACAAAACTCAAATCGGAGAGTTCAAAGAAAATTAATGAACTCATATAATCAAGAGGGTGTTAATTAATTATGCAATTTTTATGAAAACCGCAAACACTTGAAGACTTCTTAAATTATGCAATGTGGTCTAGCAAGTGACCTTTGTAAGAAAAATGCCGATAGATCGCTGCCTATTAAAGTTTGATTATAATACATGCCGACAACTTACAAATGGTGCTCCAAAAATGGAAATTTTGCGATTTTTTCAAATTTTTAATTTGCATCAAAAATAACCCTATAGGGGATTATTCTATGCGAGAAATCGATTGCGATCATTGACAAACCGTGTATACGCTTCCCTGACCCTGATTCAAGGAAGAGATGTGTGTATTGAAGCGAAAATAGACTAATATATGGGCAGGGAAGCGTTTGCATGATTCTGCAATGTGCATAATCGATTTCTCACATAGAAAAACACTCTAGGGTTATTTTAGTGTCAATTAAAATACTTGAAAAAATCAAAATTGCCATTTTGGGTACCCTGTACTGTATAGTTCGTTTCAGCCCCAAGCTGGACCCAAAATTTAACAGTCCGAAGTTAGCATCCCGTCCGATCTGGCAAGTTAAGCAACGTTGAATCCCGGTGGTCCCCACCAGGATTTTTCTTCAGATGTTAAACTCTGATATCGTGGGTTCAACCCCATCCGTTTTCTTGTGTCCAAATTTTGTTTTAAAAATTTGCATATGAGTATTTTTATAAGAGAAACACAGAATAAAAACTTAGAAGAAAGTTTATATATGAGTCATTTTAGGATTTTTGAAAAAAATATTTTCGGATCAAAAAAACATGAAAAAATCGCCCAAATTCCGTTTTTTATACACCCTGTATATTGAGGTTCAACTGTAGTAGAATTCAAATTTTATATAGGACCCTATATGCATTCATATGTTTATTTAGCCGCGGCTGGTTCTAGGCGGCAATTATGAATAGACTCATCTTGTATACTTCGAGATTACTAGTGCCAAAAAGAATAAGTCATCCTATTGTTTTGACGGCACCGGTCAAGGTCAAGGTCGAAAGTTGGGAAGGAAGCATCCGGTGTTGTACAACCGGCATATTATCCAGCAATTTGCGCAATCTCGGCCAATATCTGGAATCTGAGAAAAGAAGCGACAGGAACATAATGCGTCGCTTAAAGACGGTTATTATGAAATGTTTGTTGGCGGGTAATTGGTTTCAATTAGAGGTTAGGAGTTGGGAAAAGTTATAAAAAATTTTAAAGGAGGAGATCCGTTAGAGGCGAGTTATCTCAAAAATTCTTTTGTAGAACATTACTTTTTCCGGAAAATTTATTTAGGGGGTTAAAAAATTGATTTTTGTCAAAAATTGACGTCTGGAGATCCTGCTATGAATTTTACCCCTCCTGGTCAGTTGAAAAATGATAAATTTTGGTTTATAAAAAAATTTTTCCAAATTTTAAAATTTTCATTTTGTGCATCATTTTTCTTCGTTTCGTAATCGCGGAAAAACGCTTTTTTGACTGACACAACAACCGAAAAAAACTCATTTGGCGCACGAAATTGTCTGGAAAATTGACCCAAACCAACTTTTTTTAGTGCATTCATTTTTCGCGGTTCACAAAATATCAACTTGAATTAATCTCTTGTGACTTGTCGAACAAAAAATGGGCTAACAAATATGCAAATTTTATGTCATTTTTTGTTATTTCGAACAATGACTAATTTGCAAAACAACTTCCTAGGGATAAAAAATATTTGAAAAATGATGATTTTTATGGGCTAGCTGGAATGGTTTTACTATGATGGACTTAATCCAAACCCGGACAGAAAGATAGTCTCGATGGGGTCAATGAATGAGATTTCAACACAAATGAAAGACCGCAATTTCACTGGCTACAGCAAAACGTGTGTGTGATATGATTCAAAATGAGTGTGTCATGATTTCATAAGTCATGATGACTTATGGGTCTCGATTTCGAAAGTTACTTGTTGGAAGAACGAGTGGACATGAAAAATAGCTTTTTCTGCTACTTTTGAGCTCCATTTTTAGACCAGTTTTTAAGATAATGCTACAAATGGTAAAAATTCAAAATACTAAACACCCATTTTTGGGTGTTAGAAAGAATTTGAATTTTTAGCCTAAGTCTTAAGCCTAAGCCTTATGCATAAGCCTTAAACCTAAGCCTTAAGCCTACGCCTCTTCATTCAAAAACACTTCTCCTTGAAAATTTATTCTCATCTCTTTGTCAAAATTTTACAAGACTCTCAAATTTCCCACTGTGTTGAATAATTTACTGGCAGCCGATTATCTAAGACTGACGAACCGATCAGTCAGAAAATTGGACGGCCTTCGGATTTTTAGTTGCTCTTTAATAATTTACAGGATGAATTAAAAAAAGTACATTTTTGTGATTTGGGCCCCACGCTGGCCCAGGCGCAATGCCCATGTGGTTAGCCTTGACGATCCAGACCAGTATGAGGATCGGAGAGCAGGAATTGATAGAGAATTAATGCAATTCAATCTTTAGTAATGAGCAAACTTCCTCAGATTTTGTCTGTACAAATAAAACACCTAATTTCCGAGAACAATCAAGTTTACGTAAACCATTTGCACCAAAATTACTCATAATTACATTTCTCTTGACCTCTATTCCAACTCGTTGATACATGAAAACTTTTATAAATTATTCCTTTCTTAGAAATTTGATCACCTTAACCTATAACTGCCTAGTAATACAGTAACAATATTAAGTGGTGTACACTCAATTCACAAACTCTCAAATTTCATATCTAAGATGCTTGAAGACAAACATCTGCAATTGGCGCATCGTTTTGACAGTTATGTTCAAAAAGAAGCCGCCTTGTTTTTTTCAAACAGTGCGCGAAAAGAAGGAATAATCTTTGTGTCAATCGGACAAAAAATAACACCAGATTCGTGTTCAGCACCTAGAAACACCCTAAGGAAGGTCAAAAAGTTCATAAAAAATTTCGTCACTCTCAAAAATTTCATCTATAGTCAAATATCAACATTTTAAAATAAGGGTACATTTTTGAGACCCCGATTTGTGAACAAGTCTGAACAATGACACCTGGAAAAATGAAAAAAAATCTAATGGTCCTTCTCCACGGCTATTTATGAAGTCTGAGTTCAAATATTATATTCTCTCGCACACTGTGTGGGGAAGTGGATAAAATTGTTCTCATCTCATAGTCTTATTTTCAGAACCGGATGTCCGTCTAATCTTGTCAAACTTTCGTCGAAATTTTCCGATGCGCCCATCTTTGGCCAAAAAAACTTTTGTGAAAGCAGGGATAGAAAGTGCACGTGTGTAATTTCCAACAAAAGCTCGCCAGTTTAGTCAATAGAGAAGGCCCAACCAACCGAAATTATCGCTGCCTTCGATCGTGGTCAAAGCTTTTGATTTTGGCAGACAGACATATTTTCGATTTGGCCCTAAACTTTTCATTCGACTTTTTGTGCTGGTGGATTTCTCTCTTAACACTTGTAAACTTGTTTATGTTTAGCTAAATTGGCTCTTCATTTTATGAATAAGCAAATTTAGATCAAAAGACTTTATATTTCTACTTATTCATGTCTGTCAAAAGTGCTAATATTCGTAGTAGGGTTAATAAAAAAGATCGGAGGTGGTCAAAAATTTCTGTGGGCAAGGAGGATGCGGAAATCGTTGCAGAATTGTGGGAGTTTCGAAAGGCTAAGGAAAAGGCTGGTTTGGTAAGTTTTAATAAAACCTAACCTTACTACACAACCACAGCAAATATTTACTGACCCAAAAATGATTGCATAGTGTCTTAGATGCCAAGATAGAGATATGCAAAAAGTTTCATGGAATTTAGACAACTTTAAATTCGAAAAGGGATTCGAACCCGAGTCTATAAACTATTTTTTTGTGTTTGCAAAGATGTCAAGAAAACTATTTCTTAGAAAATCTAAATCGACAAACTCAGTCCGTAACGTAGTAAAATAGGCTTTCAGGATTTTTTTAAGCTCAAGATCATCAAAAACGGATGAAAATTGACGAAGAAGAGGCATTTTGAAACTTTTTCTTCTCTATAAAGACATTTTTGTAGTTTGTAGTACTCTATTACAAAAGTGTACAAACTACAAATCCGCAACTGGGTGCGAAAAAACAGACTTTATGGTATTCGATTTACTCCTCTCGGCGAGCTGAGTCGAACGGCATGACTCGCTTTTAAAATTTCAAACTACCTCCAATTTTAGCCCAAAAACGGTTGTGGGGTGGGGGAGATGGATCACCGTTAATATAACACTTTAGACTCGCCCTTCTACTCCAAAACAACCTGCTCTGCCTATCCCTAACCAAAAGCCCATTCAACCCACTAAAATTCTCGACTTGAATCAAAATGAATTCATGATGCTTCCTGGCACACCAGAGCCTGTAAAACTGGAAGAGACTAGTCGCAAAGCCAGTACTGATCTTTCGACCACTTCATCAAGTATCGAACAATGGGTGCAAACTGATTTGGAAACCGACTTTATATTGGAAATGCTTGAAACGACGCCGAATTGTCCTAACTATGGACAAGCTGTGTTTCAAGAACAGGTAAAAACAATTTTTTGAGCTATTGTAGATCAGGGGATCACCCCAGGGTCAAAAATCGAAAAAAAATTTTCTAAAATTTTTTTAAAATGACATATTTAGAGGTAATTTTATACAAAAATCGCATTTTTGCGACTTTTCGTTTCAATACACAGGCCTTCCCCTGAATCAGGGGAGCGTTTTTTTGCTTCGAAAATGTCAAATTCAATTTTTTTTAAGCATAAAATCACACAACATGAACCAACTTTGACTACTCTTTTGACTTCTATGATCCATTTGGTTAAATCAAAGCCAGATCTCACGCGGAAGACAGCCTATTACGTCATTGTTTTGGCACTTTTTATGCTCTTCATCGGTTTCATCTTTTTCTTCAGCGGGAAATATATTCATGATCCGCTTTAAACATTTTTATGCTTTATATATTTTATGTTTTTTTACATATAAACTGGAGACTGAATGCCTTCGGCGCTCGGCCTCGCGTTCCGAGTGAGCGCCTGCAGCGCTCGGCCTCGCTTCAGAGCGTCCCAAGCGGCTCTTCGAGAAGCGCTTCCGAGCGGTTCTTCCTTATTTTTACATGAATTTGGGAACCAAAATTGATTAAAAATGACCCCTCTAGAGGCAATTTTATGCGGAAAATCGATTGCGCGCATTCCCGCAGCACGAAAACGCTTCCTTGACCTTAATTCAGCTAAAAATTGAGGAAAAGATGTTCCTTTTCTCTTCAAAAACCTGATTTTTCCTGAATCAGGATTCTGGAAGAGTTTTCGCTAAGGCGAAAAAACGCTAAGCCTAAGCCTAAGCCTTAAGCCTCTTCATTCAAAACTACTTCTCTTTGAAAATTTATTCATTTTACTTAGGCAATGCGCGCAATCGATTTCCCGCATAAAATTACCCCCTATACGGGTCATTTTTAGAAAAGAAATTTTCGGTTCCCAAATTTCCCAAATTCATGTAAAAATCACAAAAATCGCTTTCTTTAAATCACCCTGTAATTTTTCCAGTGTGGGTACCCCTTCGATTTTTGTGTCAAAAAAATCTTAGAATTTCGTCCTCTTCATAATGGTATATCGTGTGAAGGGGTCTGGAACGCACCCTCAAAAGTTAGTCCGTACAGACAAACATTACACGTTTTATATAAGAAGATTTTCATAATATGTACTCTTAAAGGAGAGGAACACAAAATAACGTAAAATTTTTTTCTGAAAGTGATTACCATAGGATTTTTATTCGACGAATCGATTGCGCGCATAACGAAGAGTAAAAATGGTTTCCTGACCTTGATTCAAGGAAGGGGTATAGTGTATTGAAACAAAATTTCGAAATTTTGATCATTTTTGTTTCGATACACATACCCCCTTCCCTGAATCAGGGTCAGGAAAACATTTTCAAGCTTCGGGAATGCGCGCAATCGATTTCTCGCATAATTTACCCCTATAGGAATCACTTTCAGAAAAAATTTATAAAAAAGTTACACGTTGTTTTGGGTCCCTCTTCTTTTAGAGTATCTCATAATTTTTAATTAATTATAACGCTTATTATTTTAACACGGGAAAACTCCTTCAAATTTCCGGTATATTCTGTTATTTTAAGCTATTCTGAGCAACATCCAAAAAAAGTTGTTTTTTGTAAAAAAAAGTTGTCAACCAGCTTTTTTCGCAGGCAAAATCAAATTGACTCAGGTGGGATTCGAACCCGAGACACTTAAACTAAATTTGGAGCACTACCACTGAGCCAAGTTTACGATAAAAAACGTTTTTTAATTTTGCTTATAATTTAACATGAATTTTTTCTTTTTATAAATAACAACTTTTTTTCAAAAATTTTTTTGAATGTTGCTCAGAATTGCTTAAAATAACAGAATTCACCGGAAATTTGAAAGAGTTTTCTCGTGATAATAAACTTAATTTCATAATTTTTTTACAATTTCTCGTTTTATTTCTTAATCTATAACGCAGCTTACGGTAGTAGAAGACTTGATTCGAGTTGTCAGGTGGACGATGGGCATCAAGTTTTCGTTTATTTCCAGTCGATTTCTCTCTCCTTTTTAGCTCATTAGTTGTGTCACCTAAATTGGACAGTAGGCGGTACCTAATCGGGTTGGACGAAAATGGCGCGCGGGTCGAGCTGGACCTGGATCCACAAATTCGCACTCTATTGTCTTAGAAAGGCATTGTACTA
>JAQGCP010001936.1:0-11315 GCA_034699885.1 Acrobeloides thornei | reverse complement strand
AAACTACAACGATTCAGAGCATGCCGTAAAAACAAAAAATGCTCCATTTTTCATGAACTTTCCGAATATCAACAAAACATGGCAACTCCCCTCCCCCACTGGGCTGGTCCTTGCTCATACGATCTACTTGACTACACATTTTCGTGCTTTTTCACACTGCTGTGGGGGGGGGGATAAACCAAGACAAACCTAAAACGTTCATTCCTTCGGTAAACTCCACCGTTGGCTTCAGATAATCTAAACTCCCACTAGCTAACAATTTCAATGCTTCGGTGTCATTCTTTTTCAAGAGTTTCGGTCGTACTTTTACGTATTTGGTTTGAACTTGTTGAAATGTTGCTCGAACGATATTTTCAGGGAACATATTTCTAAAATGTAATTTTTCTTTCGTGCGAAACAACGCTTCCCTGATTCAGGGAAGACCTGTGTGTTGAAGCGAAAAGTCACAAAATTTGATTTTTGCACTTTCGCTTCAATACATAAAACGCTTTCCCTGATTCAGGGAATGCTTGTGTATTGAAGCGAAAAATCGCAAAAATGCGATTTTCCGACTTTTCGCTTCAATGCACAAGTCTTTCCTGAATCAGATGAGCGTTTTTTTGATCTTATATCAAATAACGAACCGTAATAGATCAAGAAAAGTGTCGACTGTACTGACATTCTTGCCCTCGGTACCTGTACCGAGGTCATCTTTTATGGAAGGATCGCCGGGGTGTATCAATAGAACCAAAATAATACCCGTCTAAAAATTCGATATAGTCGAATGTTTTTGCATTAGCAACACGAGCAATTTTTTATTGATTCAGGGTCAGCATATTGAAACGATTGATCAAACATTAGAAAATTTTTTAAAATTTTTCGTTAAATTTGAATTTGTTGAGTATTGACACGAATACTTGGGAAAAGTTTAACACCAAGCTGGTATAAATTTTGAATTTTCTCATGTTTGACCAAAATCGTTTCAATATCGCTAACCCTGAATCAATCAAGTTGCTCTAAGTCAATCAAGTTCGTGTTACACATGAAAAACATTCGACTATACAAGCAATGAGGCTAAGCTAACTTTGACTTACTATAACTGCGAGAACTGTGGTAGAAATATAATACAATATGGCCAACGAGCCCATTCTTCCGGACTGTTTTGCGTCTAGTTGTGCGAGGCCTAAAGTTTTTTTTATTAGAAATGATTCTTCCCCCAACTTTTCTCTCTATATTTCAAGTTGATGCCATGTGAAAGAGCACAAAATTTCGAGCATTTTCAAACAAGTTTGAACATTAAAACGAAGAGCCTGAGCCTGAAATTAATTTTTGAATTTGCCTATAATTTTAAAATTGTTTAGGTTGAATTCAAAAAGAAATACAGCATTTTTGTTCTAAACATCGAGAGACGAATAAAATGACACGAAAATTATACAATTTGAACATTGTTTTGTGTTATTGAAACGAAAACTCTGATTCAGGGTTTTCGTTTCAATAACCCAAAATAATGTTCAAATTGGATAATTTTCGTGTCAATTTGTTCGTCTCGTTGAGCTATAAAAATTGCCGTCTTTCTTTTTTGAATAAACCTAAGAATTTTTTGCAGGCTCTTCGTTTCAATGTTCAAACTTGTTTGAAAATTTTTTTGTTTCGCTCATAACTTTTTACTGTTAGATTTTCGAGTGGTGCCGTAAAAGAAAAAAATGCTCCAAATTTCGTGCTCTTTTTCACATGAAATCAACTCCTCCAAAAGTAAAACTGGTGCTTTAATTCAAAAAATTTGTGTATAACCTGAGATGAGCGAGCTGATGATTAGAGGCAGGATCATCATTTTGAGCAATTGCATCAGAATCTCACCGGGAAAACTTATAAACATTATGGTCTGTGGTGTTGGCTTCCATTGTCTTATTATAAAACCAAGCAGTGCACCTGCTATGACACTTCCAACCGTAGCCACCAATAAAATATTCTTTCGCAGCCAGCCCATCTAAACATTTTTTGTTGCTTTTAGGCTGCTTGAACGCATGTCAAAAAAGTTGTTAAAATTAACTAACTTTGCCTGATTTTCAATCAAATCGTGTTTATTGAAACGATTGGTCATGTTGCAACAAATTTGTTTATGCTTTTCGACCAATAAAATTTGTATGCTTCATGATCAATCATTTCAATAAACACGATTTTATTGAAATTCAGGCATAGTTAGACATTTTTGACAACTTGTCACGACTTTTTGACAACTTTTTTGACATGCTTGAACACAGCCTCACAAGGGACATGCACGAAGTGACGTTTGAATTTGAAATTTTTTTATAGATCCTGAAAGAGCATACCTGATAACTCTTTAGAAAAAACAAAATTAGCTGCTATGGCTTTAATCCTGGGGAGATAAAAAATATACACTACACTATATAAGTAAAAAATGATCCTTTCAATCAATATTCACGATGGCTTAGTGGATTTGTAGCAGGCCAATGATCGTACGTTCCGGGGTTTGATTTCCCTTACTGTCGAAATGTTTTTGCCTTTTCTTGGCAAAAACTTTTGGACAGTAAGGGGAGTCGAACCTTGGACCGTATGTTCATTGAACTGCAATCAATCCACTGAGCCATCCTGCTGTTTGATTGAAGGAATCATTTCTTGCTTATATAGTAGTGCATATTTCTCTTTCAGAATATATAGGACTTTTTGAACAAATTCATGCGTCACCTCGTGCATGTCCCTTGTTAGCAAAATTTTCGTTGAAACTAAAAATTGAAAAAAATAACATAATGCTCCTCCTCAACTCATATGGGGGCATATTTTCAATCAATTTGAATTGTAAATTGAAGATAAAATGTTCCCGTAAATAAATAGCATCACGTGGTCAATGAAGAAAAAAGCCCGCTATAAAAGTGTAATATTTCCGAGTTATTATTCAAAAAATCTCGATTCATACGAGAAAACTAGCCGTCGAGACGAGCCCATGAAGGGTGTCATTTCCAATTAAGAGACGAACGGGCCACCGCAAGTGCACTCCTCAAGCACTCATCAGGAAAAGCAACTTTTCAAATGATCAACTGGGAATCGAGCGCCTACGGCGCTCCCTAGCTACGCTCCAAAGAATTACTCTGAAGCGAAGCTTACGAGCGGAAGCTCCAGAGCGCTGGAATGCCGAGATTTCTAGAGAACCGGGTCTTCGGATCTTGTGCCCCCTATAAGCTGGGTTGAAAGAACTCGCAACAGTTCTGGCCATGTTACTACTAGGCAAAATCTTTTAGCCTCAAGCGGGGTTTGAACCAGAGGGGTGCCTGAGACAAACCCAGTACCACCGAACCATGGGACCCTTGGAGTAACCGCTTCAAATTCTACTCTAGTCGTAACGCCGTCCCAATTGTATAATCCGTTTCAGCTCCGATTATAAAAAGTTGAACCCAAAATTCAAAATCTGAAGTCGACATCCCGTCCGATCTGGTAAGTTAAGCAACGTTGGGCCGAATGGAAGTTCGATCCCCATCCGCTCCCTTGTGTCCGAATTCAAAAAAAAATTTTGCATATGTGTATTTTTATGTAAGGAAGAAGTTGATAAACGTTATTTTTTTTTTTAAACTTATGAAAACGCTATTCTAAGCAAAAAACGCTCCCCTGATTCAGGGAAAGCGTATTGTGTATTGAAGCGAAAAGTCGCAAAAATCGCATTTTTGTCTAAAAACGACCCCTTTTGGGGTAAAAATGTGCGGGGAATTCGAATTTGACATTTATAAAATTTACGTCGATATACAGCTTTTCTTGAATCCGAGGAGAAATTTTATAAATGTCAAATTCGGATTCCCCATTTTTACCCTCAAAGATGTCGTTTTTAGGCAAAAATCGCATTTTCGCTTCAATACACAGTACGCTTTCTTACCCAATACGCCTTCCCTGAATCAGGGTAGCAAGTCTAGTTCCGACAAGAAAGTGAAAATAAAAAATCCGTTATATTTTATACTAAAAATCAGTTAACACTCTTTTTTAACTGATTTTTAGCATCAAATATAATGGATTGTTCATTTTCACTTTCTTGTCGGAATTAGACTTGCTTCCCTGATTCAGGGAAGACGTATTGTGTAAAAAAGGTGTATTGTGTATTGAAGCGAAAAGTGCAAAACGTGGTTTCCAATTTCCAAAATCAATATAGCATCTTCTCTCGTATTACTTGTTTTGAGAGATGAAACTTTTTGATGGACTGCAAAACTACGTAGTAATAAGCCACAGCCAAAGAACCTTAAATGGCATTAGAAAATGAAATCTGAGCAACATTTTTTTCATATTTTTTCATGTCGCACGAAGCTATGTGATGTCGCACGAGAAGCTCGGCACATCGATTGTTTGCGTGATAAGTCTGTCAATTGCACGCTCCACTTCAAACAACCCTAGCACATAACTTCCCATATAATAGGAAAGTGCAGGAATGAACAACCCTTCATAGACTAGAAACACAATCTCGGAAAAGAAATCTTATATAAAACGTAGGAGCCACTACACAATAGGGGGGACAACCACGTGGAAAATTTTTCAATTTAGCTAGTTTGTATTGTCAGAGTTTTCGCGTCAATACTCCGACCTATTCAAAGTTACAACAGGTCACAAAACACTAACTAACTTGCTACCCTCTGATTTTGACGAAACCGGTCTCAAATGATTCTTCATACCCCCCGGAAATTCGTTATAACGGCACCCCCCCCCAAAGTTTTCCCGCCAAACGACCACGCAGGGATGCCTAACGAAAACTCAAAAAAACATAAAAGGTCAACCAATGTCTTCTTTTTCAAAATTATCCGTTATAACGTCACCCCCCGAAAATTCGTTATAACGGCACCCCCCGAAAATTCGTTATAACGGCACCCCAGGGGGTGCCGTTATAACGAGATTCGACTGTATAACCAAGTCGAGTATGAAGAATCGTTTGAGACCGGTTTCATTAAAATCGGAGGGTAGCAAGTTGATAGGGTTACCTACTATGGGGGGCCACCCATGTGAAAAAAATTTCAAAATTTTTTTCTGGAAATGACCATCTCTAGGAGTGAAAACATGCGGGGAATCCGAATTTGACATTTACGAAGCAAAAAAACTCTTTCCTGAATCAGGGAAGGATTGGGTATTGAAGCGAAAAGTTGTAAAAATGTGATTTTTGCAGCTTTTCGCTTCAATACATAAGTCTTCCCTGAACTGGGGAAGAGTTTTTTTGCTTCGTAAATGTCAAATTCGAATTCCCCCGATGTTTTTACCCCTAGAGCCTTTTTTTAACTTGGACGATTTTAAGCTCAAAAATCTTTTTGAGCACCCTGTACTATAAAATAAAACACAAGGACGTAGCTAATTTTCGAGTAAGGGTGCGTTCTAGAAACATGCATAAATGCATGGATCATGCATAATTGGGCTCTAGGACTTTTCACGTTTTTTTTATCGTTGTCCATTTGGAACTAGTATCAATTAGTTTCCCACTGAACGTGAAATTTTTCGAAAAAATTTTTTTCATCATCTGGAATTGACCCCTCTACGGGTAATTTTAAGGGGAATCCGAATTTCACATTTCCGAGACCTGAAAATCTTTCCCCGAATCAAGACAAGGCTATTTACATGACGTAAAAAAGAAAGACAGCACGCTAAGACGAATAAAATGACACCAAAATGATCAAATTTGAAAATTGTTTTGAGTTATTGAAACGAAAACATGAATCAGAATTTTCGGCTTAGGCCTAAGCCCAAGCCTAGGCTTACACAACCCCGAGCGCTCAACTCCTAGTATTTCGTTGTGAAAAGTCCTCAAGCATTTCCGAGATCAGCACACAACACACAGACATTATACACGTTTATGTAGTAGGATTTATGCATAATCCATGCAGGGATGCAATGCATTCCTGCGTGATCGTCTATCCATTTATGCATGTTTCTGGGACACGCACCCTAAAGATGCTTTCAAAATATTTATGTTAGCATCAAACTCGAAAATTTCGAGTTTTCCTAGGAAAATTCGAAAAATTTTAATTTTCTAGGCAAATTCACTATAACCAAAGCTTTTATAGTTAAGTTCATTATGGCTCAAGCTTTTGTAGGTATACAGTCAACTCTCGATGTAATGAGACCCCAAGGTAGAGATCGCTAAATCGAGTCGGAGGGTGTCACTAGAGTTTGATTGTATATATACTTTTGTAATGCATCCCTGCGTGGTCGTCTTGGCGGGAAATTTAAGATTTTGGCACTATTACTTGTTTTCCCTTTATTTTTCCTCTTACTTTCCCCCGATTTTACACAAATTTCAAAGTAATAACGAGGGAAAATCGGAAAAAAGTACCAAAATTTCTTTGCGTCTATCTATTTATACTTTTGCGTTGCATCCCTGCGTGGTCGTGTTAGCGGAAAAATTCTCGGAAGGGGTCACTAAATCGAGAGTTGACTGTATTCGCTATGAACAAAATTTTTATAGTTTAATCCACTGTCGAATTTGCTATAATTTGAAGCCTGAACCACAGTGACTTTTTGTCAATAAAAGCTTTGGTTATAGGGAATTTGCATAGAAAAACAAAAAATTTCGAGTTTTCCTAGGCAAACTCGAAATTATGTCGAGTTGGATGGATGGCTGCATTTCAAATTGATCGATGAGCAGCAATAGCCTACTACAGGTGTTTCGACGAGACGAATTTAATACAAACAAGGGTAAACAAAATTTTGAAAAGCTATTGCGGTGGATCAATCTTTATATTGGCAAACCATTGCAGAAAATATGGTGCGCCGCATCTTACAAAATTCTGATGCCATTTATGAAGCACTTTCTGAAGCAATGAAACAAAATGAAAAAGTCAGAAACACGATAAAAGCATTCAGCAAAATGTCCGAAGATCAGGGTTTTTTTTTTCATTGTAAGAAGCCTATGCTTAAGAAGTGTAGGAGTACTAATCCCAAAAGCCTAAGCCTAAGAATCTAAAGCATAAGTCGAAGAAGTATAAGCCTAAGAAGCTTAAGCCTAAGCCTAAAAATCTTAAGCCTAAGCCTAAGAAGCCTAAGCCTAAGAAGCATAAGCCTAAGAAGCTTAAGCCTAAGCCTAAAAATCTTAAGCCTAAGCCTAAGAAGCTTAAGCCTAAGCCCAAGAATCTTAAGCCTAAGCCTAAGAAGCTTAAGCCTAAGCCTAAAAATCTTAAGCCTAAGCATAAAAATCTTAAGCCTAAGCCTAAGAATCTTAAGCCTAAGCCTAAGAAGCCTAAGCCTAAAAATCTTAAGCCTAAGCCTAAAAATCTTAAGCCTAAGAATCTTAAGCCTAAGAAGCTTAAGCCTAAGCCTAAAAATCTTAAGCCTAAGCCTAAAAATCTTAAGCCTAAGCCTAAGAATCTTAAGCCTAAGAAACTTAAGCCTAAGAATCTTAAGCCTAAGCCCAAGAATCTTAAGCAAGCCCAAGTAATCCTAAGCCTAAATAGTTTCAATGCAAAAATAAATAGATTTCAATCTACGTAACACAAGCCATTAACTAATTCCACAACTCGAAACATACCTCATTAGCCCGATCGACGATAGGCATTTTAAAAATCTACGGCTTCTAGTTTTTCAAAATAACCCGTGAATAGAAATGACGGTATGTCGATATGCAATTTTCATTCAATCCATTCATTCGTTAGCATGATTGGTGTTGGGTGAAGAAAGGAAAAGCGCAAATCGAATCTCCCGAAAAAGGTTGTCTGAATAAAAAGTCCAGAAGTCTTCGACGGGCTCAAAGCAGGTGGTGGTGGCACCTTTCTCTTTGCTTCTTCTTTTTCTACTTCAAAATTGGAGTCAGTCGAAGAACAAAAAAAGCGGGAAAAGCAAGCACGGCTGGACGAAAGCCTTAATAAAACAAGGGCGCCGCCCATTTTTGTGAGATTTCCTTGCTTCTCTCTCGAATAAATGCCTGAACAATGTTCCGCACTTTTGCATAAATAATCGGTCAAAAATTGCTCCCCATTCAAATATTTGTCGAATGTTAAAGCAATTTTCACCGATCACTTCCGCCACTTTCACCGACTTGTTTCTGGCATTAAAAAGCGAGAAGTTGAAAGAAGAAGAAGAACTACTCACTATGACAACACTCAAGAATGGGCATACACCAAATAACGGGATGGAACGATAGCGGAGGGGGATGGCGGGAGGGGGGGGGGGAGTAGCGGAGGGGATGGATTTTTCGGGGCCCTCGCGGCGCGGGGTCGTAATTACGACCCCCTATTCAAGTATGCTTGTCCTTGTTCGTCCCATTTTTATGTATACACCCAAAAATCGGCCACAGACAGTGGCGCAAAGAAGGGGGGGGGAGCTTCCTCCCAAAGCTGAAAAAATGACAAATTTTTCCTAATGGTCTCCCCCCTGTTTTTGCCCAAAAAATTTTTCTATAGGACTTCCCCCCCCCCCAACCGAAACCCACTTTGCGCCGCTGGCCCATAACCCCTAATAACACACACACTCATTACGGATGTTGTTTTTTTCGAGGCTGAAAGAAGAAAGTCGTCAAATTAAGTAACCACTAAATGGAATTGAGGTGCGCTTTGTGTGTGTGTATATTGGCATTTGCCTTTGCCCCGACCGACCTCTCGGACATGAGTATTTCGTATTTCCACTAATGCGACCAGCAACACCTCGACAAACAATTTTTTTGTTATAAAATATTCGAAATTAGTTGACAGCCATGATAAGCGGTTTACATCTCTCCCTTAATTAAATATTGACTTTTTATTAGAAAATTGATCTCCAGAATGAAGGTCGAGTACACTTCACGATCTAACACAATTTTTCAGGCTCAAAAAAGCATTTGTAAACAATCTAAATGAGTTTTTTCTTATAAAAAGAATAATAAACTTCCATAAAAGCTTAGTCAGTGACAACTGCTGTGAAGTCTCACTTCATAGCATCCACACCGATAGCATATTTATGGAAAAGTGTGCCGCTAGATTTTCTTCAATTTTACTCTCGCATCCACACACACAAAAACTCCGTTTCTTTCATTTAATAAGCCTTAATAAAAAATTTTCCACCCTTGTAATAATGACCCTTAACAAAAAGATTGTGAAAAATTCTCAAATAAAATATTCAAAACAAAATTTTAATGCCCTTATATTTGTCATAAATCGAACTAGATCAATGATGGTTAGCCTAGTGCCAAAAAACCGTACTTTTGCGTTTTTCCTACTTTTCAAAAAAATTTTAAATAACCACTCTAGAGGATAATTTTATGCGCTGAATTCAAAAATCGCACTCCCGAAGTTTAAAAATGCTTCCCTGGCCATGTATCTGAGGTTTTGGGACGAAACTATGCATATCTGCGTAGACTTGTTGGCGGGAAAATGTGAACTTAACGTGTCGCATTTTGTTTTTGGAGCCCAGGAAGCATTTTCAAACTTCGGGAGTGCGATTTTTGAATTCAGCGCATAAAATTACCCCCTAGGGTGGTCTTTTCAAAAAATTATTCAGAAAAGTAGGTCCTCTGTTCCGAACTAGTACCGATTTGTGTTTTTCTTCAAATTTCTCGACAAAAATATTATGAGATTTTTTCATTTTTTCAATTTCGTTGGGGCAACAGCCCCTCATTCGACGTTCATAAAGTTGACACGATAAAGTTGAAAAAATAACGTTGAGAACACGAGAAACGACTTCCATTTTGTCCATATGACCTAATTCGTCGTGGAAAAATTCCGAGACTTCAACAAATTGATCCTAATTTTTTCAAAAAAGAATAGAATTGATCGTTTCGTCTCAAATTTATCGTGTCAACTTTATGAATGTCTTCCATTCCCCTGCTGGATATCATCTATCCAAAAAACATAGTTTTATTATCAACTAGATATTGAATGCATGTGCTGTATATATTTATACTACAAACATGAAGCAATTTAGTCATGGAATTTCAATTTTAAGCTCAATCGCATAACATAAATACAATTGTTGGAATAATCTCTATATTGACAAGCATAAGACAGCAGACATATGACAATATATGACACAATAATTTTCAAGATAAAAAGAGACATTCTTTTATTTTACAAGAAAATTTCTGTGCCACGTGAAGTAAAGCAAAAGAATGTTAACAAAAATCATCAAATACAGGATGTTCCAAAAAACAGCAAATTGGTCATTTTTTGGCGAAAATTTTCTCTTCCAAAATGACTCATTAGGGGTGTTTTTATGCGAGAAATCGATTGCGAGCATCGCAAACCCTTGAAAACACCTTCCAGCCCATGAGATATACGATTTTCGTATTTTCAGTTATTTTCGGTAGGAATTCTTACTTGAAAATATGAAAATCTTATATTTCATAGCCTGGAAGACATTTTCAAGGTTTTTCGATTCGCGCAATTTCTCGCATAAAAATATTTCTGAGTCATTGTAGAGAAAAATTTTCTCCAATTACCTTTTTTTGGAATACCCTGTACAGTACAATTAAAATTCGATATATAAATACAGAAAATGTCTCAAAAATGACTATTATGAGAGATCAATTACGGCGTTGCTTGTTGTTGTACGTATCCTGTTCCTCACGTAGTCCATCCAGTTTTTTCATTTCAGTGGCAAACTTCTTCATTGCGTCTAAAAATTACAGGGTGTATAAGAAAAAACCGGAATTTGGGTGATTTTTTCATGTTTTTTAGACTCGAAAAATTTCAAAAATGACCCTATTAGGGATAATTTTATACGAGGAATCGATTGCAAGCATTCCCGAATGCTTGAAAATGCTTCCCTGATTCAGAGGAATCAGTATATGTTCCCCGATTTTCGCTTCAATACACATGCTTATTTTTATTTTTGAAGAAAATTTCGGGTCAAAAAACATGAAAAAATCGCTCAATTCTGGTTTTTTTTCGATACACTCTGTAGTATAAAAAAATATGGATAAAATAAAGATAGACCTTTGCATTGGCGAACCGTAGTCTCGAGACGATCATATGCTTGAAGCGAGTCGCGTGCATAACCATCCATATCATAATCAACATTGTTCGTCCTCTCGAACAAGGATGCGATTTCGCGAGCTATATCCTAAACATTTTTTCACATTTAGCATGTAAATTCAATGATAGGCAACAATATAGGTGCATAACGGAGGGGGGGGCTGTCCCCCCCCCTATGGCGTCGTATTGGGGGCAAAAATTCGAAAAACATGTCGCATTTTGACCCGAGACGACATGTTTTTTTACCAAAAATACGAAATTTTTACGTTTGGCGACCAAAAAAGGTCAAAAACATGTCAAAAATAATTTCAAAAACATGTCCTACTTGAGGGAAATTGTCTCCCCTACTTGTGCACCTATGGGCAACAAATTTGGAACTTTAACCCCCCCCCCCCAAATTGGGGGGGGGGGGGTAAAGTG
>JAQGCP010001935.1:0-11319 GCA_034699885.1 Acrobeloides thornei | reverse complement strand
CAATCGTGGCTTTTTCAGTCTGTTTCAAGTTTTTCCACTTCTCTTTACAATGTTGCAATGTGATTCCGGAGGTCGAAAATTGGTTGGTGATTTATGAAAAAAATGGCAATTTCGAGATTTTTCGCAATTAAAAAAAAGTTTTTCAATTTTTTCTTCTAAAAATGACCTATCTATGGGTAAATTTATGCGAAGAATCGATTACGCGCATTATCGAATTGCCCCCAGGAGGCGCTCAGAAGCAATCGGATCAGGGCGGAGATCTCGTTCGGGGTGCTCGGAGACTTATCGATCGGAAAATCTCATCTCCCCTCCAAGCGCGATAGCGCTCGGTTCCCCAGTTGATTTAATTCGATTTTTGAAATTTCATTAATTTGACAACTCTAGTGAAGTTTCTTGTCACATGACTTCACCACAAGGTGCCTCAAAAAATGGCAATTTATGTGCTTTATTGACAAATTTCAAAAAAATGACAAAAAAATGATTTTGTGCAAAAAAATACGAAAGTGTGTTTAAAAACGAAGTTTTTTTGAAGGAGGTGCCACTATATTGAGGGAGCGCTGTATTCGATATAGTTACCATTATTATGTATAACCTATGACCATTTTGTAGGCAAACTTCAGATAGCTCTCTTGTAGAAAATATGGGGTCAAAAAAGTTTTGAAGCCATTTTTTAACATCCTCATTTTGATCGAAGTGCTGCTCGTCCAGATCAGCTTTTAAAACTCTGCAGAGATGGTAGTCGGAGGGTGCAAGGTTCGGGCTATATGCTGGATGTGTAACACTTCCCAGCCCAACTCCTGAATTTTGCCCGAGTCAACTTTGCCGTGTGTGGTTTGGCGTTGTCGTATATGATTTTAGTCTTCTCAGGGCACGAACCCCAATGATCAAAATGAATCTGAATTCCAGTAATAGCAGATGTTTATGCGCTCACTCGAGAATTATACGTCAACTACAATTTGGCTAACAACGACTTAGCTTCCTTAAAACTACTTTCACCAAATATACAAGTTTCTTTTTATTGATTTCACCGTCCACAATGGAGTTGCTACCATTCGAGTATATTTATCAACCACAAGTGTCAAGCATCTATGAATATGTAATGAATGTAGTATCCATTTTCAGTTGTGCAACATTCCTATTTGTTGCTTATACAGTGCTTAGAAAATCACCAGAAATCTTTAAATTCTACAAATGGTTGATTTTCTCCACTATAAATTGGTGCTTTGTGTACGACATTGTTATATGCGTATGTCAACCAATGATTTTGGCACCTTTTTTTATGGGTATGTTTCAACCATTTTTGCCGGTAAATCATAGAAGCTGTCTAGAAACATGAAAACATCACTCCCTGGGGTTTTTCTATGCAAGGAATCGATTGTGCTCCTGAAAGATTTCCCTGACCCTGATTCAGAGTACTCGACTGTACATTGAGGAAAAATCGATTTTTTGAAATTTTTGGACACAAAAATATGACTTCTATGGGTAATTTGATTTGAAGAATCGATTGCGCATGGTTTCAAGCATCCAAACCTTTCCTCAGTCCTGAAAGATGGGAAAATACACCTTTCATATTTTCAGTGCACTGTCGCGCACCCTGAATCAGGGTCGGGGAAGGTTTTGATGGCTCGAAACCATATGTGACACGCCTTTATTGACGGTTTGTGGTGTTGTTACATGAAATCCAGAAAATATTTATTAACCCATGAGCATTGAAAAGCGTGTGCACATGGAACGCCATTCTAGCTAACTCAAAGAGACCTGTCATAGGCAAAGCCTTTTAAGCTAGCCGTTAACTTATACACGTATGCGTATAGGCATATACAAATATGAAAATCAAAGTGATATGAGATATTATCGAGTATCATAAATGCACAATCGATTCCTCGCATAGAAAAACCCTTATACAGTTTTGGCAAGACAACAATTATGACAGGTCAAAAATGATCATGCCGGGTGAAACAACTGTAATTTAGGATACACAAATGGAATTACATCAAGACTGGGTCCATATGCTGGCTATTTTCAATTCGAACTCATTATTTTGATTTATGCACACACCCTGTATAACCTTGCATCTTGCCTCATGTACCGCGTTACCATAGTGTTGCCACCAACTGAAGGCTATTTCTTTGCTGAAAAACGAAATGCGGTAATCTTGATGGCCATTCTCTATATTACTCACGTAATACCGCCATGTGTGCTTGTGCCAATGAGTCGAATCAATCTAGAGATTGTACAAGAAAAACTAAGAAAAGATGTGAGCATCAGTTGAGCACAAATACAATTAAAGCATGCACAATTTTAGGTCTTAAACATCACAGAAGAATTCATCAAAAGCACTGCAATTTTTGGATACGACCCTTCTGAAAATCCAATTTTTTACTTAGCAGTTTTTAGTATTGCTATGTCGCTTTTTGGCTTCTTCATAGTGGTCTCAGTATTCATAACACAACTTTATTTCGCGCTGAAAAAACTCGGACCAAGCTTATCACCAGAAACACGTCACATGCAAATGATGCTGTATAAAGTGATATTCTTGCAATCCGTTTGTATTATGGTCTTTTTGGTTTTGCCAATTGTTTTCATTTTGTTGATGTTCATAACAGGGATCAGGTCAAAATGCACCATCCCATTGTCTTGCTTTTTGTTTGTGCTCCTGGAATTTCATTCACTTACAGACTACTTTATTTTGTTGTATTTTATCAAGCCGTATAGGACGTTTGTAGCTAGTTGTTTTCACAGGGTATTATTGTTTTTTAGATTCAAAACGGCTACAGTCAGTCCTGCTCCAATAGTTTTTGTAATATCTGGACTAAATAAATGATAGCTATTCGAGTTGATCAACTGAAAATTTATGGGGGGATTGATTGCGCGCATTCCCAAAACCTACAAAATTGCCCTGACCCTGATTCAGGGAAAAATATCTGATTTTTTAGTTTTTTTCCCTGAATCAGGGTCAAGAAAATTTTTTATGGTTTTGGGAATGCGCGCAATCGATTCTCCGCATCTTGCCGACTTCCATTGGAGCATACCTAAATTAGAAGGCAACATTTGAATCAATATGATTTATTGGGTCGTTCAAAAAGTTCTAAGACTTTTTACCTGAATTTTGGACCCGAAATTTTTTTTCTAAAAACTACCCTTATAGGGGGTAATTTTATGCGAGGAATCGATTGAGCACAATCCCGAAGCATGAAAACGCTTCTTTGACCCTGATTCAGGGAATGGATTCGGTGTATTGACACGACAATCGAAAAAATTTCTATTTTCGTCCGGAAAGCATCCATCTGGGGGTAATTTTATGCTGGTCTAATGAAGTTTCTTGTCAACTGACTTAACCACAAGGTGTCTCAAAAAAACGGCAATTTATATGATTTTTTGGCGAATTTCTCTCGGGTATTTGATTTTGTGTAATATAATTAATTCGATTCACATGCCTTATATAATTAATTCGTTTCGCATGCCTTATGTTTTTGATATTCAAAACAACAAAATTTTCGCGATTTTTTCATTTCGTACGTAAATTTTTTTCTACCCACGACTTAACTAGAGGTAATTTTTGGCAGGACTTTTTTACTGTGCTTCGAAACGTGAAGATGCGGCACAAGGACAAATGTTACGAAAATTTGACACGGACAATTGTCACGGACATTCGATACAGACATTTAGCATTCATCCAGTAACTCACGTTTACAAAAAAATCGGGGAGTTTTAAAGTTAAGTAGCTTTTTTAGACCCCCTTTAACTTTCCAAAATCATGAGTCCAGGTCTCAGTAGGATGTTCAGAAAAAATTTCACTCCAACTTCACAAATTTTTTGCGACTTTTTTGGTCGCCGCGCTCAGCGCATCAAAAATTTATGTTGAAAAACCTCATTTTTAAGCACAAAAAAAACAGTGCCGTGAGCGATTTTATGAATTGACAATTTTTGAAATCTCATTTTACAAAAAAATTTTATTTATAAAAAATCTACATTAAATTTTTGCAAATTTTTTAAAAATTATTTCACCCATTCATTCATATCCGCGGTTTGCATATCAGCAATCCAAATCAAAGAGAGTAGATTGAGAATATTTAAAGTTTCGAAAACGAAAATCCCTATAAAATCGAGTCTGGTTTCGATGACGTCCCATTCTTTTTTTACCTAAACATTTCTCCGTCTATTAAAACAAACGATATTAGTAAAAAAACCTCTTGTTGAATATCCTCTTTTTTCTGTTTGATCTCTTCCATAATAGTCTTCCAATTTTTTTCTTTTTTCCTAAAAATAATAGCTTTTGATAAATAGCTGGAAAATTGACAAATTTACTCGGTTGAAAGAAACTTTTTGATTGGACTTTTGCTTCTACTTGGGTCCGAAGATGTAAGGTTAATGAGTCCATTCACGGAATTCATAGAATTGCCATTCTCCAATTGAAAACTCGATACAGAAGGAGAAACGCTTCGAGCAATTTTCTCGGGCTCTTTAAAAGATTTTTCAAAAAATGCGAATTTGTATAGCCATTGTGGAGGTTTGATTCCCGATTTTTGCCATTTTTGGAAGTAATATAGCGAAGACATCTCTAGCAAAATGCACATACAAAAACCGATCAAAGTCAATAGAATATTAAAACCTAAAAATCTTCATTGCCATATTTTGTGACTCTAATGACGCTACTCACCCAATAAAGAAACTTCTTCACTTTTAGGCAATTTTTCTGAAATAATACCCAGTAACACCATCAATGCTAAAAGAGTACCGAGCCCAATCTCTGCCTAAATTTTTTTGTGCTATTTCTCTTTTTTTTGAAGCTCTTACCACATCACCAGGTTCATGCTCGGTGCCTGGCGCAAAAACGCCCACTATACTTACGGCGGTTATCAAAAAAGTAGGTATTATAACAACAGAAACATAATATGTTGAGCGGCGTTTGAGTTGAAAAATGTATTTGTACTGAAACAAAGGTTATAGAGCTAGTTAGTGAAAAATTTATGACTTTTTATGGCGCTAACAGGGATGTTTCGTTTATTGATCTAGCGCTAACTCGCTCGTAGGGGATCCAAGCGTCAGTCCGATCTGAACATCCGATCCCCCCATCCCGGTGCAATAAATAGTACAGGATAACTGTTCCGTTTATTGGTCTATAATTTTGTCATAAGATAAAAATTCATACCGCATAACCCTTTTCACCCCAAATACCATCTTCTTCCTTTATTTCAGCCATTATAGTAATATTTTCTAAGGACCACTCAGAATTTCCCTGAAATTTGAGTAGTCTTCAATTAACGCCCGAAACATACCCTAAACATTACCGAAAATCTATCCTTTTTATAACTTATAGGCACAGGCTGGAAAGTAAACTGACTGCCATCCATCTGATTTGAGCTCAATGCAAGAGTGCAGAATTGTGTGTCAAATGGAAACTAAAACTACGTGTCATTTTGACGTCTTTATCTCTAATCTTTCTTACCCTATGAACAAAAATCGAGCAGCTAGCTTCAACATATTGTGGCAGATTCATCGAGACCATGCCGTTGTATGTAATCTAAACTAGGGCTATTTTAAAAAAAAAAGAAGAAGTTACTTTGGCCCAATCTTTATATTCAGCTAAAAGATTTTCGAACTTGACGCTAAAAAAGAAAAATTTCAAGAACACATCGATCGATAAAAAATACCTATTGTATGTAAAAATATCATGTCTCCAAACTTTTCCAGCTGGAACGAGGATACTTTCAATACCGCCATAGTCAGCAGGATCCCATGCTAATCGAAAGTCAGTCCAGTTCTAAAATAAATATTTTCTTTCAGTGTAATTAAACAAGATTCACCTGTCGTCGAGTCGAGACATAGCTAGCTAATTGTTTGCTTTCTTGCTAAATTTTTGATGACTGTGCCGTTTAAAAACATCAACTTACAACTTCAATCAAACTAGCGCCTAGCATAGTACCGGAAATAGCCAAGGGTCGCTTTTCGTCAACCATAGGTATGAGTGTTTTGTCATAGTTTGTGAATATATCGTTTATCAAACGTGTCTGGTTTTTAACAAAGTCGCTTGTTTTTGCTGGAAAATAATTTTTATTCGGAGCACTCATTAACTTCCATATTCGCTCTCCTCGCTGTCATAATGGCACTAGGTCATCCCTTACGGTCGATCCTTACCGTTCTTTCTTTTGCGGACATTCCTTATCGGTCTATAGACAGTTTCTCCATCATAGAAATATTTTCATAAAAAGTGATGTTCTACAAAGTTGCTATTGAGCTCACGACAAACAACTTTGTAGAACATCACTTTTTGTGAAAAAATGTAGAATGGTCGGGTAAGGGGTGATCGGAAGGATCACCAGTAACGGTAATGGTAAGGAATGATCTAGTGCCGTTATAATCGGAGGGAGATGAACGAAATGGTAAAATTTTTTCTTCTACAAATGACCCCACAAGCGGTAATTTTATGCGGAGAATCGATTGCGCACATTTCCGACGCTTGAAAATGCATTCCCTGATTCAGGGAAATTATGGTGCTTAGTGAAGCGAAAATGATAAAACAAATTCAGTTTTTCACCGGAAAACATAGCCAAGGGATGATCTTCGTCAACCTTAGGTATGAGTGTTTCCGGTGACAAACTGATTTTTTACCATTTCGCTTCAATACACAAGTTAATTTCCCTGAATCAAGGTCAGAGAAGCATTTTCAAGCTTCAGAAATGTGAGTAATCGATTCTCTGCATAAAATTACCCCTAGAGAAGTCTTTTTTTTTTAAATTTTCGGATCCAAAATTCATCAAAAAATCTCGAAAAGTGCACCTTTTTTTGGCCCATCTTGTAAATATTAAAAAGACTTACCAGCTTCAACAATAAATGTAAAATGGTATATTTGAATAGCGAATAAAAAAGTTAATATTCTCATTTTGCTGTAGAAAAAATTATGTTAAAAAAAGTATTTGACGCCTAATTGAAATTAAATTCAACTGTTATAGTCTGTTTTTATGAATGTACCTAAAAGGTGGAGTTCAACAGGCTGACATCTACCTGGTTCGTGGCGAAACTTTTTAATCTAACTAAATGAATCAATCTAGACATTGGAAACTCGTTTTTAATGAAAATAAAATTCTCTCAATTGTTTTGATGAAAAAAAAAATTGAACCGACGGCTGACAATCAAAAAGTAAAAGTACAAAAAAATCTTTGACCAAACTAATGATGGAAGTTACCATGAACTGACAGGTATATCAATAAACACCTAAACTGTTAATTGAATCAATCATGTTCATAGGTGCTTTATAGGTGCAAACCCCCCAGAAAATTTGGACTTACTGTAGGAAAATAAACAAAAAAAACATGAGGATGAAGAGCCAAGGTGATTTTTTTCCTATTTTTTCAAAAATCACCTTGTGGTTTCTCCTACCATGTTTTTACTTGACCCTGATTCAGGGTAGAAATCTGCATTTTAACGTTGGATACTTAACTTTTCTTCAAACATTGATATTTTCCCCTGAATCAGGGTCAAGTAATCATTTTCACATTTCGGGAATGTGCACAATTGATTACTTGCATAGAAAAACCCTTGGATAGTCAGTTTTCAGGTGAAAAGAAAACGCTTCCTTGACCCTGATTCAGGGAATGTGGTGGGTGTATTGAAGCGAAGTCAAACATTTTCGGGTTTTTATGAGAGAACCGTTGATTCTTAGGTTTTTCTAGGCAGGGAGTCGATTGCGCGCACTCCCGAACTATGGAAGCGCTTCCTTGACCATGTTCCAGGGACTGTAAATGCTTCCTTTAGATATTTTATTCAAAATGTTTGATTTTCGCTTCAATACAACGATCCCTTCCCTGAAACAGGGTCAAGGAAGCGTTTTTTTTTCACTAAACGAGGCTGTCAATGTCCTTTGATTTTCTGCTACTTTATGTTCTTTGGTCAACTATCAATGTGTAATAGAATTTTTTAGGGGTGGTACTAAATCGAGGACTGTATTACGAATTGACAATTTTTGAAATTTCATTGAAATGTCATTTTACAAAAAAATTTTTATTTATAAAAAATTATCTACATTAAATTTGTGCATATTGTTTTAGTTACTCACCCATTCTTTCATATCTGCGGTTTCCAAACCAGCAACATAAACCAAAAAGAATAGATTCATAAGATTTAAGGTTTCGAAGACGAAAATCCCTATGAAATCGAGTCTGGTTTCGATGAGTTCCCATTCTTTTCTTATCTAAACATTTCTCCGTTTATTCAAAAACGATATTTGTAAAAAACCTCTTCTTGAATTTTATCTTTTTTCTCTTGGATCTCTTCCATAATAGTCTTCCAATTTTTAATTTCTTTTTTCCTAAAAATAATTGCTTTTGATACATAGCTGGGAAATTGACAAATTTACTCGTTTGCAAGAAACTTTTTGATCGGACTTTTGTTTTTACTTAGATCCGAAGGTGTCCGGTGAATGAGCCCACTCACGGAATTCATAGAATTACCATTCTCCAATTGAAGACTCGAATCAGAAGAAGTAACGCTTGGAGCAATTTTCTCGGATATTTTATGAGATTGTCCAAAATATGCGAATTTGTATAGCCATCGTGGAGGTTTGATTCCCGATTTTTGCCATTTTTGGAAGTAATATAGCGAAAACATCTCTAGCAAAATGCACATACAAAAGCCGACCAATGTCAATAGAACATTAAAACCTAAAAATTTTCATTGTCTGACTCTAATAAAGCTACTAACCCAATACAGAAACTTCTTCACTCTTAGGCAATTTTTCTGAAATAATACCAAGTAATAGCATCAATGCCAAAAGAGTGCCGAGCCCAATCGTAGCCTAATTTTTTTATGTCTATTTGTTTTAAGATTCTTACCACATCACCAGGTTCATGGTCGGTGCCTGGCGCAAAAACGCCCACTATACTTACGGCAGTTATCAAAAAAGTCGGTATTACAATAACAGAAACATAATATGTTGAGCGGCGTCTGATTTGAAAGATGTATTTGTACTGAAAAAAGTTGTAAAGCTAGTTGGTGAAAATTTGGTGATTTTTTATGGCGCCAATAGGTCATAAGAAAAAAATCATACCGCAAAACCTTTTTCACCCCAAACACCATCTTCTTCCTTTATTTCAGCCCTTATAGTGACATCTACTAAGTTCCACTCGGAGTTTCCCTGAAATTTGAGTAGTTTTCAACCAACACCCGAAAGATACTCTACCGAGAATCTTTCCGTATCATAATCTATAGGCACAGGCTTGAAATCAAACTGACTGCTATCCATCTGATTTGAGCTCAACGCAAGAGTGCAGAATTGTGTGTCAAATGGAAACTAAAATTACGTATCATTTTGACGTTTCTATCTCTACCCTATGAACAAAAATCGAGCAGCTAGCTTCAACATATTGTGGTATATTCATCGAGACCATACCGTCGTATTGAATCTAAACTCTCGGTATAGGATTATTTGAAAGAAGTTACTTTAGCCCAATCTTTATATTCAGCTAAAAGATTTTCAAAATCGACACTAAAAAAAGAAAATCTTCAAGAACACATCGATCGATACAAACCTATTGTATGTAAAAATATCATGTCTCCAAACTTTACCAGCTGGAACGAAGACACTTTTAATACCACCATAGTCATCAGGATTCCAGGTCAATCGGAAGTCGGTCCAGTTCTAAAATAAATGTTTTCTTTCAGTATAATTAAAAAAGAATCACCTGTCGTCGAGTCGAGACATAGCTAGCTAATTGTTTGCTTTCTTCCTAAATTTTGATGAGTGTGCCGTTTAGAAACACCAACTTACAACTTCAATCAAGCTAGCACCTAGCATAGTACCGGAAATAGCCAAGGGTTGCTTCTCGTCAGCCATAGGTATAATTGTTTTGTCATAGTTTGCAAATATGTTGTTTATCAAACGTGTCTGGTTTGAAATAAACGGGGTTGTAATTGCTGGAAAATAAGTTTTATTCGGAGCACTCATTAACTTCCATATTCGCTCTCCTCGCTATTATAATGGCACTAGATCACCCCTTGTGGTGACCTAGTGCTTCCTTACCGGTCTGTAGTCAGTTTTCCCATCACAGAAATATTTTCGAGAGAGCCGAGCTTCGAATGTCACAAAAAATTTTTCAAAAATTTATGTTTATAATCTGATAGAACCCATTGAGTTATGCAACTTTTATTTTGGTGGTCTTGGCATAAAATAAAGCCCCAATCCCCAGCTACAAAATGCAAAAGACCATTTCCCGAAAGCTAAAAGACTCACCGACTTAGAGCCGATCTAAGTTTGGTTGAAAAATGACCGTTTCCACAAACTTCTAGGGATCATAGCGCCAAGGAGAGAAGTCACTAGGTCGGGAGCCCAAAATAAAAGTTGCATAACTCGATAGGTTTTATCAGATTATAAGCCTAAATTTTCGTTCAGCATCGAAAAAATTTTGTGACATGCCTCGATTATCTCGCGGATCTTGTTTTAATACAAGGTGATTAAAAAAAAGAGAATTTTACTATTTTTTCAAAAATTTTCAAGCTTCCCACCCTGTGTATAAAAACATTTACCAGCTTCAACAATAAATATAAAATGGTATATTTGAATAGCGAATAAAAAATGGAGTATTCTCATTTTGCTGTAGAAAACAAATAAGCTAAAACAATTATTTGACGTCTAATTGAAATTCAATGGTTATAGTCTGTTTTTATAAATGTGCCTAAAAGATGGAGTTCTATTTCAATTCATCAGACTGACGTTTGATTTGTGGCGAAACTTTTTAGAAACTCTTTATGAATCTATCGAGACAGTAGAAAACTCGTATTTAATGAAAATTCTGTTGTGATGAAAAAATTAACCGGTCAATTGACAATCGAAAATTACAAAAAATCTGACCAAAGTTTAACGAAAATTCTCATGAGTACAGGTGTACCTAAACTGTAAATCGAATAAATCATGATCACATGCATATAAATACCCCTGAAAATATAGACTTTTGTGGGAGGGAAAAACATAAAGGGGACGGAACTAAGGTGATTTTTTTCCTATTTTTTCATTTTTTATTGATTTCTTTTATTGTTGTATGACGCGAAAATGTTGTTTGATCATTTTTGACGGTGAGAATTAAGTATTTGTGAAACTGTATAATAAAACACTTCAACCCGTGTCACAACGATGTCACAACGGCTAGCGTCATGACATAGTGCAATGTTACAACGACTAGCGCGCTGCTAGCGCCGTCATAACGTATCATGAAATGCGTGTCATGACGGCTAGCATTCACCCTAAACCCGGCGCTAAACGTCTCGACTTATCACTAATTCGAGACGCTAAACGTCTCGAATTAGTGGTAAGTCGAGACGTTTAGC
>JAQGCP010001934.1:0-11321 GCA_034699885.1 Acrobeloides thornei | reverse complement strand
AAAGTAATAACCCTTAAAAAATTTTGTGACACGTTTTGTGACATAAAGCTCTGTTTTCTTAAAAAAGGTGTTTTAAAAGCTCAATAAAACGTCGTTTTTAGCTGTGATGAACATTTTCTAATAGTTTTAGTTGTGAAAAACCGATTTTTTTGCTCTAAATGTTCCGTCAAAAATTTGGTTTTTCAAAAAAAATTTCAGATTTTTCTCTTCTATTCTTCATTCCATTTTCTACGAGGTTTTCAATAATTCCCCAACTTTCCTAATTTCTTAAATTTTTCAAAGTTTTCCAGATTTCTCCAAATTTCACATATTTTCAAAAATTTATGAGAGTCTTAAATTTAACGAAACAGACTTGAAATTTAATTTTTCTATGCATTTAACTCAAAAAATCACCCAACTATTTCATAAACATCGATTTCAATTTTTAAAATTCTGTTTTATAGGAGTCACTTTAGTATATCTATAACTTTTCAATAGCCTATTAAAACATTTTTTACCAACATTCCAGATTTTGTTAAACACATTAACGAAAGCTGATCGATAGGATTTTAAGACAATCAACGTCATCAGACTATCTATTATAATAAAAAGTTGATATAAGGGGTATTGCAATGGAGACAAAATCATAAATGACGCAAATAATAAATCAAATAGATGACCATTCCAACATAAAGAGGAAGAAAACAACTGGGTATAAAAAGTCGAAGCTAGATGAAGTGAAATAAGACAAGTTTGAAAAATACACACAAAAGCAGCTCTCTTTAAATCATTATAGGTATTAAAATTCGAGTCGTTTCCAACTAATTCCATCATTTTTCGAATTTTTAGAAAAACAAAAGTTGAACATGTCAATGTCCCAATTAACAAGAAAAAATCGACTCCGAGCATAACAAAACTGTTTTCATTATTTCTAGAATCGAGATAAAATAAACCGATGTTGACCAAATCATAGGCTAATATTATAGGGAATAAAGTTTTCGGGGTGACAATTTTTTCGTAATAATCTGAAAAATAAAGATAGAAAAATCGCGTAAAAGCCAGGGGGAATATCGAGTTTACGGATAAATTCATACTAAAATCCACAATGAGCAAGACAATAGCATAACTTTGCAAATCTTGGACGACAAAAATCAACTCCCAGAAAATTCCGAGAATTAGGTTAAGTACAGCGGTGTGAAATACGAACCATTTGACGTCTTCTTTATTTTTATCGAGTAGAGTTATAATTATTAGGGTAATAACAGGGATATGCATTAGATGTAATAAAAATAGGCTAAGTTCATCTTCGATGGAAGTCATTTTTTGACATAAGTCGAAATGGAATTTATTTAAACCTTCAAAACCATAAAGATAGCTGATTTTCATAGAAGCATTGCACATTATATCTAGCTGTGAAGGTTCAAAATTTAGCGAGGGATCTTCTGATACATCCATTATTGTCGAATATTAAAAAAAGAGAAAAATGAAATTTTTTCGATGATGTAGAAATTATAGGAAAATGATTAAATTTAAGGACTAAATGTAGCCGACAAGACAACCAAACAACATTAAAAGGTGCAATTTTAGGTTAATTAGTTATATGAAGTCTTTGAACGTTAATGACATGTTTAATGTTTCATTCTCAAAGATTAAATGTTCAAAAATTAAAGAATATGAATCTTAAAAAAATGAAAATTCGAGAAAATTAAGATTATAAGAGTAGGAAATTAGATCTATTCAAAACACCCCCTCCCCAAAAATGTACCAAAATACCCCCTTCTCTTTTCGTAAGAGAGGAGGGAGTGTTTTGGTACATTTTTTTGGAGGGTATGTTTGGTACAGACCCCTGTTGGACCACCCTATATGTGATTTAAAGTTATTATTTCTTTAGTTCTAACGTCTTAGACTACTGTGTTTAGCTTCTTCTTTTTTTTTTGCTTTTTAGCATATACATTTTATACAATCAAAATTCAAAATTAGCTTTAAAGACAATTTTTATCACAAAAAAATTTCTTCCAGATCCGTATATGATGATTTTTTCGTCAAACTGATCCGACTCGATTCCTGCTTCGGTTGATTTCTTTTTGAGATCCTACAACACCAACCAATGATCTCAATGAAGTCGTTACGCATTTCCGTATTAAACCATAAATAGACGATCGGTCCATTTAAAATGCACCAATCGCCGCCTAGCAACTCCAACAGTGGAAACCGAATAAGGTGATGAAATGTCATGAGTATAAAACAGGGAGTGCCACTGAAAAGGGCTTGAATTAAAAGCCGTCTTTCTTTTTTATGGGCTACGGTCTTCATCGATTGACTTCTGGAGATTATGAAAGACCAAAAATATCTAAAAACGGTATATTAGAATGTTTAATTGAATTGCTATGAGGCAAAATAAGTTTAGAAAAACTCACAGCAGAAGAAGAATAGCATGAGCAACATAAGTGACTCCCATTTCTATCCACATGGCTAGACTTTGGAATTCAACAGATGGTTGATTCATAAATGAAAAAGTTTGTAATTCTGGGTACTAAAAATTTTGAATATATTTTTCGTTTCAATAAACAGACTTTATTGATTCAGGCAATATTTATCGAATAATTAAAAGTACTATAAAGGTAAAACTTTGAATCAATTTTTTCCATCTAGATGCACACAGGAGGAAAAATTTTTTTTAGTTTAATAAGATCATGAAAAGTCTTTTATAAAAGGTTTCGTTTCGATCGGGGAATAACAGTTGCGTGACGTCCCTTGTAAGACTAAGCTTAAGCCTAAGTCTAAGCCTAAGCCTAAGCCTAAGCCTTAGGCTCATCTTCGAACGTCTGAAACCTTCGTGGAAAAACTTGTCCATAAAAGAAACATCTCTATTTTTATCTAAATTTTCAACTGCTTACATATCTCATGCGATACATAAAGGCTGGTATGCTTTCTACAGCCGAAACTATTATAGTGAATACTACATAAATTATTCCCATTAAGGGGCTAAATAGTTTTTGATGCTTGTCAAAAAATATCACAGCTGAGAAACGATTGATTGCAACTAATAGATCCAAATTCATGCATAAGTAAAACATATATTGGGCAATTGTAGCGATAATCATGTTCCCAATTTCTCCAAATAAACAATAGCCCAAAGAAAGACACATGCCCTGATAAATGAAATAGAAGCTCCAGTATATATCGGTGATGCTTAAGACAAATATCATTTTATAAAATATGTTTTTGTATTTGTTCCGCTTCTTGAATATAATATACATCATCATAGAGTGAAGAAATATAGCGATCGGTGAGACTCCTAGTTGAATGGGAATCATAATTCGATAGTCTACAACAAGTTTAAATGGAATAATGCCGTAAATGTCTGTGGTATTCATTAAGAATTGTTTCAATCAGAAAGTGTTCTAAAATGTTTGTAAAAAAATAACTGACTTATACGAGAAGATATCTGACTAATAACTAACTCTTTAAAAAAACGGATTTCTCAAATCGATAGAGAACATTTGAGTTCCTTATTAAATTTTAATATTTTGTGACAATAGAGCTTAATTCGAATTTCTATAGAATTTCTTATATAGTCTAGTCTAAATTTGTATCATAATAATCTCTTACAATTATGTGAAAGTTTAACAGGAAAAATAGCAAGCAAGATAGATTCCGCACCCCCTCATTTTTTCATAAATACACAATCGGTTTTTATATTTGGATTAAAGGGAAGTAAACTTTGCAGCAGCACTTCATAAAAAATTTTTTTTTGAATTTTTGCAAAAATGAATTTTTTAAGGGTAATTTTATGCGAGAAATCGATTGCGCGCATTCCCGAAGCATGAAAATGCTTCCTTTACTCTGATTCAGGGAATAGGGTGCGTGTATTGAAACGAAAATCAAACATTTTCGGATTTTTATGAGAAAACCGTCGATTCTTTGGTTTTTTTAGGCGGGGAATCGATTGCGCACATTCCCGAACCTTGAAAACGCTTCTTTGACCCTGATTCAGGAAAGAAATCGGAGTATTGAAGCGAAAATCGAAAATGTTTGATTTCTGGAATTTCAAGGTTTTCTAGATTTTCTTTATTCTTTTCTAGTACAGCCAACTCTCGATTTAGCGACCCCGTCCCGAAATTTTCAATAAAGCATTACGAGTTAGCATTGCCTGAAAATCAGGTTATTGAAACGATTGACGGAAGATCACAAAAACTAAGCATTGGATTTATAGTTGTCCCGAGATTCGCATAAAGATTCTTCGGAAGTGCCAACGCTAACCGTCGGAAATGCGTTGTAGTCGTTGGAAATATTTTCGAAGTTGGAAATTTCCGTATAAATTTTTTCATGTATAAATTTGCTGAATTTCATTTAGTGTGGAAAGTGAAAATTTGGATTTTTATGATAGAAAACACAAAATTTGGTTATTAGTAACTTTTTGATTAGCACATAAATGAGTTTGCAAAAAATGTCTAAAAATGGCATTTTTCAAACAAATTTTTGAAATATGCAAATTTTTGAAACAGTCAACCCTCGATTTAGTGACCCCTCCTCTGGGGTCACTAAATCGAGGGTTGACTGTTTTTTTAAGGGACGAGGCAAGAATTTAAAATTTGAACGCGTTTTTTGAACAGGGATAAAATCGGTGTATTGAAGCGATTAATCAATAATTTTTATAGGACTTAAGTTAAATTCTGTAAGATCTTAAAGAAGTTGTATAAAAATATTGATTAATCACTTCAATACTCCGATTTTTTCCCTGATCAACAACGCGCTCAAGTTTTTTTCTTGCCTATAAGGTAAGCATAAATCTAAGCCTGAGCTTGAACCTGAGCCTGAACATGAGCCTGAGCATAAGCTTAAGCCTAACAAGGGGATGTCACGCAACTGTTGTTCCCCGATCGAAACGAAACCTTTTTTAAAAGATTCTCATGGTCGATTAAAATAAAAGAAATTTTTCCTCCCTAGTGCATCTAGATGAAAAAATTGATTCCAAGCTTTGCCTTTATAGTGCTTTTTCATTTTTAGAAATAGTGGAGCTCGGATGGGTGGAAGTGCTTTTTCAATTTCTTCCACCTAGATGCACACGGGAGGAAAAACTTCTTTTATTTTAATAATGAAATTGATCATGGAGAGTCTTATTCGATAAATGTTGCCTGAATAGTAAAAAAATTTATTGAAAAAAATTGATCGACATTAGAAAATTCAAAATTTATCGATCCGTTTGGGACGAGCAATACAACGCTCTTTTAATGATGCTGATTTGGGATAAAATTGCTTAAATTTTGTTAACTGCAAAAATAAGCTATTTCACGAAAAAATCACACCAAAAAAATAATATTCGAAATCAAAACATAGAATACATATGGTCCTAAAAATAAGTTTATACAAAACGATAAAAATCTAATCTCAAGACAGTCGGAGGCTTTACCGCCAGAATATAAAATATTCAATTAAGCGTTATAAATGTTTACAACACAATTTCACCTAACCTCTTGTAGGTTAATTATTTTTTATTCATTAAAGACCAAGACCTTGCTCTATTTTATAGGAGGAATTAAATTTGATCAAAAATCTCTAATATTATTTTCTATACAAATAATCAGTTGAAATAAGGACATCAAATGGACTTCGATTCCCTTTCTTGAAGAGATCCTTCTGGCAATGAAAACAAAGGAAGTCGTTCCAAAAAAATTCTATTTCATTTGTCAATTAAAAATGGCATAAAAAGTGACAGCAGCGCAAATTTCAAAAATTTTGTGAACGTAAAAACGCGTGTGGGCTGGCTCAATGCCTAAGGGAATGAATAATAATAAATATATTATAGGTAAGCCCAGTTCAAATCCCCAATCGCCGCCAGCCCAATATTTTGGACGGTTACACATGCAAAGAAATTTAATTAGTTTTACGTCAGATGCTTTGACTTCTTATTTTGAGAAAAAAGTTATTAATAACAACCAACTTCCCTTTTGGAAATAAATAAGACTACATACACGGATACACTCTTTCAAATTTCCGGTTTATTCGAGCTTGTTTGACCATGCTTAACAATTTCCATGAAACATTTTTCACCAAAACATCGCTATGTAAAAATGGGCAAAAACAACTCAACGGTAGAGGGACTCGAATTCACAATCTTTTGCACAAAACTTTATTAATGTGCAAAAGGTTATAGGCTCGAGAGTTGTTCACGCCGTCCTGCGGGTGTTAATGAATTCACAAAATATATTAGACCACTAAAAAATTGACAATAATTGAATATAAATACATATGACAAAAATATTGTTTATATGATTAAAGTTCACTCTCTCCATAGATTATTATCCATAGAGTACATCCGGCAATAGACATGATAAACATTACCAGTGATATCAGCCTAAATTTATTAAATGGGTATGATGTTGAATTCTTGAAAGTTCATTTAACGGTACAATTTTTAGTTTCTTACAAAATCCTTATTTTAAAGTATAGCCTAAGGTATATTTATTCCGGGTTGAGATATTCGGAAAGTTCATGAAAAATAGAGCATTTTTTGTTTTTACAGTAATTCTGAATCGTTTTCCTTTACGAGATAAATGCTTGTGAAGTTGGCGCTTTGAAATTGTGTGTATTAAAACGAAAACATGCCCATCTATCATGATGAATAGTTTTTTCCTTAATCAATAAGATTTGTATATTGAGAAGAAAATAATTCAAAATCTTTGAACATTTAGAAAAAAATAAATACAGCATTTTTTATAACTCACCGAGACGAATAAAATGGCACCAAAATTATCTAATTTGAAAATTATTTTTGGTTATTGAAACGAAAACATTTGAAATTTTCGTTTCAATAACCCAAAATAATTTTCAAATTGGATAATTTTGGTGTCAACATGAGATCAGGTATGAGGACCTTTTGATTACTATCTTGCTTTCCACCTTGTGCATCACCATTTGTCGCCTTTAGATTTCCTTAAAGTCCACTAAACATTTGGAAAAATCAACATTTTGTCCCTGTCCGTGTATGAAAATAGAAGCTAGAAAAGCAAAAACTAAAATTTCTTTAACACAAAACATTTTTGACTATCAAACTATCAAAAAACATAAAAAATCTAGCTTATGTCTGAAAAAGTATGTTTCTAATCAAAATAAAATAAAAAACCAAAAGCTTTCTCAATTTTTATGGCTATTTTCTTGATTTATATTGACATGGTAATCCTAGAAACATAAAATTTAAATTTTTTTACGCGTTTTGCAAAAAAATCAACATCTAAAAATGGTTCCTTGACGCTATAAATCAAAAAAGAAAATTGAATTCAAAAGTGGCATAGTTTTTTTAAAAAGAATATGAAAAAATTTTAAAAAATTCTTTTTCTAAGGTAAAATTTTTTCAACAAATAAATATCGTAAGTCAAAAATATGCAAAGATCGATCAAATAATTATAAATTGTTCATAATTCTCTTTTTTACATCCTAAAAAACCATATCGAAAAATTTTTTAAGGAAGCCAAGATATCTTTAAAATAGTGCCTGATGAAACACCCTTTACTTTAAATTTTTTTGCTAACATTTATTAGTCATCTTATCGGTTGGTCACCTCACACATAAAAACAGTTGTCCTATAAATCCATTTTTCATCCTCACCTTCAAACGCTTTCGTGACGTAGTTGGTAACGCCAAGAAAACTCTAGCAAGCTTACAAATATTTTGCAATATCGATTCATTCAAGGCCGAATGATCTTATCTCTAGTTTCTAGTCGAGTAACGTCAATTCGGATGTTTTATTTCATACAAAGAGAAGAGGGGGGTCCTCTAGCATGATCAAACTTTTCAAAAACATTATTTTTTTAAAGATCACACCACCTTATGACTTTAAGTTTTTCAAAAATTTAGAATTTTCTTCTTCAAATCTTCGATTTTTTTCAAAAACACATCATCACCTTATCACAAAGTGGTCCCCTTGACTTCAAGTATAATAATTGTTGATAACCTTTTTTATCATAAATCTCCGACGGCGTGATGAGAGCGTTAATTTTTTTGATTTATAGCTCTGTGAAAATAGCAATGATAGTATGTGAGATCGCTTTAGTTCGTATTTTGTAGGAGAAAATTGCATTCAACAAATGGAAGCAGACAGCTAGAGACAGCATTCATCTATAAAAAGCCCATGAGTCAAGTCGATTAGTCATTAGCAATGGTGGCGCTAGGATCTTGTTGTTTGGGAGGCAAAGTTAGGTATATTTGAAGTTTTGAAGGAAACGAAAATTTTCTATGCTTCTTAACCATATTCTGTTCTGTTCCTTTTTCTAAAATTTATAGAATTTATGGATCTTCTATAAAAAAATTTATAGATTTTATAGAAAAATTTATAAATAAATTTTTTTAGAATTTCGAAAATTTCTAGATTTTTCAGATCTTCTAAAGCTTCGAAATTTTCTTAATTTTTATGATCTTTTTTCCTAGATCTTCAATTTTTTCTAATTTCGCCACGATAACTTTCGCCACTTTCGTGTCAATAAACATTTAATTTCAGACTAAACGTTGCCTGATAAATATGTATATTGACACGAACGTGGCAAAAGTTACGTGGCGAAAGTTATAGTTTTTTGGTAACGTGGCGAAAGTTATGGTACCCATTTTCAGTATTTTTGGACTAAAAAATCGATTTTTCAATAAAATTTTTTCTAAAACAATCTCGTGGTTAAGACGTTCGATTGAGCCATCAGGCGATGGAAACGGAATTAAACTCGATTTTTGGCGAATTTTTGAAGTGGAAGCAATAAAAAAACTTGTACTTTAAAGTGTATATTTTCGGATCTACACTGGTACAAAAATGAACAAGTCCAGGAAAAAAGTTTTCCCATTAAGATTGCTCAAGCAGATAATGAAGAACAAAGTAAAAGAAATACATATTTCATGATCGATTCTTGTGCATCGATTTTTGTGACAAGCAATTTCCAGTTGCACGAAGTTCATGAAAGTCTCCAGTTACTACAGGGTGTATAAAAACTGAAATTTTGGCGATTTTTTCATGTTTTTTGATCCAAAGTTTTTGAAAATTTTGAAATCGACTCTTCTAGACATTGTTTCTATCTCAAAAATATTTCAAACCATATCTTTTTTCTTTTAATCGAAGTGAATAAGTTTTATATAGAGCATGCTTGTTTTCTTGTTGGTGCAAATTGTTCTTCGCGTTATATCGCTATGTTCGTGAATTTAGAGAAGCTCTAACTAGGATTTTGTATTTTTAAACTTTTTTATATTCAATAAAAAATGTAAAAAATATCACATGTAGCAAAAAGAATATCAATGCGAGTGGGATCGAACCTGCGCGTTCAAATTAAAATTAAAATAAATATGTAGTCTTTTCAGCCAGTGCTACAAAAAAAGCAATTATCACGTGGCCTAATGCTAAGAGACTTCACTTTACAGGCTCGGATTCGACCCGGCCAGGGCCAATTCCTTTTTGCCATTTCCAAAATTGATGGAAAATTGTTGCTTAGGGATAGTTTTATGTGAAAAACCCGTCATTAGTTTTGCATGAAATTTTTTTAAAAATTAGAAAAATTAATTTTTAACTCATTTGCGATCTATATCATTACTTAACATCGATATAGTGAAAAATGAAATTTTCAATTTTTTTACAAAATTTTTCTTTAAAAAATAATGACAGATCATTGTTTTTCGCATATCCATGAGCAAACTAAAAATATCCATGAGCAAATTTTTTTAGCAATTTTGCAAAGTACAAAAAGAAACTTCCACTAATAATTGTGAATGGGATCGAACCCGGGCCTCTAAACTAAAATTTAGCGTCTTAACCATTAGGCTACGTTGTCATAACTTTTTAAAATCTTAGTTGAAACACATTATACAATAGTTGATCGATAAAATTGAAGAAAATAGGTGATTATGTTCAAACAGCTGTATCTCAACGAAATTGAAAGATTTTTCCGATTCTTTTTTAAAATTTTTCTCAGATTGTCGGCTTTCGAATGAGTGGTTGATCATAGAAATCTGATCCAATTTTGATTTTTGATGATTTTTTAAAGTTATTTGCGCTTTACTAATTGGCGTGCACTGTATCTGTATAAGACGCTGTTAACTTGCGTTAACTACTTGCAACGGTTTTTTTCTGCGTTAAATGGCTTCGTTGCAACGAACTGACTTCCACGAAACCAGTTAACGTAAGATAACGCAGAGTTAACGCAAAGTTATCACAGAAAAAACCCGTTTCAAACAATTAACGCAATTTAGCAGCAGCAAAGTATTTTTTGTCTCTTTTCATGATTTTTCGTGTTTTTATTCATTGTTCCATTTCATTGAATTCTACTTATTTATTTTTTAGAGCCATGACGTCCGAAGATCATGAAGAGGATTCTGCACTCGAAGATGATAAATTAATCGAAATCGTAAGAAAGATCAAAGAATGCTCTTCTAAGTGCAAACCAGATGATGAAAAGGAAGTAGTCGAAAAGCTCGAGAACAGTCGTGAAGACTTGATTGAGATGGCTAAAGAAATTCGAGAGAATAACGATAGCATTTATCAGGAAGATGGTCTAGATCAGGAAGATGATCTGGAACAAGTAGAAAATTTGGACAACGACGTGGAAGCATTTGATTTTCCGCAATTTAGGTCTGATTCCTTCTCAAAATTAAAAATACCTTTTTAGAAAAGAGGCCGCCGAAGCAGATAAGGCATGCAGTGCATATGCGCATCCTGACTTGCTTTTTGCTTTAGAAGAAGCTGGAAAATACTTTGAAAAGACTGGAACGAAATATTTAAATAAACAGGACAAAGACTACACCGAAGAGGTTAAAAGCATAAAAGATGCCAACAATTTTGCAAAGATGGTTGTTGATGGTTTAAGGTAATATTTTACATGATATACGGTAATCGGATCCTCTTGTAGGATACTTCCAAAGCTTTTGATAGAAAAAAACAATACAGGATGTTCCCTGACAAGGAAAGAGATTGATATGCCACGCACAGATTTTTATGAGATCTGGCTAGTTTTGTTCGCCATATCCAAGTTACTAGGCGAAATAATAGAATTATCAGTTAATGGAGCTTTTAGACTTTCTATAGGATTGACTATATAAGCCTATATAGGCTTAATTTGTACTGTAGAACTCTCAGGGTTAAGTCTATGGGGGAAAATAACATGCTAGAAAGATTCCTCATCCGCATATTTATTATCAAGGACACGATCAGATTTAAATTTGGACTTAAGGAAAAATACATATAGCCTAAAAACGCTTTTTGGCCTAATAAAACGGTTTTTCGACTATATGAATTTTCCCTTAAAGGACCAGTCCAGTAATTTACAACCATATGAAAAAATGATATATTCGGAAAGATCATGAAAAATGGAGCA
>JAQGCP010001933.1:0-11322 GCA_034699885.1 Acrobeloides thornei | reverse complement strand
CGCAAATGTAAAATCCGCAAATTTAATGTCCGGAAATGTAAAGTCCGCAAATGTACATCCGCAAATGTGCCAGCGCCCGTAAAATCAGGTTTTTAACCTTCGGACAAGGTTAGAATGTAAGGGATTCAGCGAATTGACTCAAAATGACTTTCAAAAACTTTCCCAATCGTAAATCTCACTAAATAAAGTCAAATTAAATGGCTCTCGAGCCGTTTAACACTAGATTCGAACTTTCGAGATATCGTCTCTTAAATACCGATAAATGGCGTACGTAGCCGAGTGGATAGGAAGTTAGCTCTATGTCGACAAGGCCTCAGGTTCGAATCCCACCGTGAGCAATACTTTTTTGCATTTGGAATTAGACAATATTTTTTGAGTTTTTAGAGTCATTTTTTTCGCTTCAATGACCGAATTGCGACTTGACCTACTTTAATCGTATTAATATAGCCGCTAATATGTTTTTAACGTGGTCCGGAAAAATCTGTGACCATCAAGTACCGTCCCTTTCCTTGTTAGTATTAAAAGGTATATAAAGTGAATGAATGAATCCATCCTGGCTCTAGATTATTTTCCTTTATATATTATTTGGGTGAGACTTGGATAGGATTCATATGAGGCCTAGATAGGCCTCGCATGAGTCGTAATGGGGCTTCTTCGAAGCCTGGGCAGGCCTCGCAGAGGCCTGATCAGGCTTCATGGAGAGTCTAGACCGGAAGTGGAGGCCTCGACAGACTTCGAGGGAGCCTGTGCAGGGAAGCCTAGACAGTCTTATTGGGGATGATGCGTTGGGACGATGCGATTCGCGCACAATTCTGGACATCTTTTCAATATTGAAATTTTTTTCCCAAATATAACCAATTGTTCTCTATATGGCGTAAGTACAAACAAATCAATAACACAATTAATACAAACAAAAACTTCTTGTATAGTATAAGAAAAAGAATTATAAAAATTTAAAAATGAGTTATAACACAGCAGTATAGGCCTAGAGGCAAAGAATAATGAAACGTTATAAAATCCTATTATTCTAAGGCCAGTCAAGCAAAGATTGGAAATACATTGTGCAATAACAACCCATGCAATTCGTTTTCTTTCGGTTAGTAGTCTTTCTTGGTTGCCGAAATTTTCTAGTTGCTTCATGGATGAATATAATTTATGTAGGACTGAAATCATGAGGATTAAACTCGCGATGTTTGGTATTAAAACTATGGTGAGAGTAATGGAGTAGTATAGTGTGGCCGAGATTAGTTCAAAATTTGAAAGTTGAGTAAAAGTCATAAGAGTTCCGAATAAAGTGAGGTCATAAATAAGGAGTAAAAATGTGATACGATATTTGCTGCCGAAGAACGTTTGATAAGTATCGGAATTTCGGGTTAGTAAAAATCGATTTAAAGCCAGTGGAAGTGATGCTGCAATGGATGTTGTTTGGCCTTGTGTTCCTATGACTAAACGTTATATAATAAAGTATGTCTGAATTTTCATTCCTGCTTTCATGGTTGTTCTTTTATTGCCTTCGCTCCTATCTTTGATCTTTGGCCCTGACCCTGGGTCTTGGCCTGGTCCTGACTCTGGTCCTGGCTTGGTTTCTCGCTTTGGCCCTGGCCTTGGCCCTGGTCATGCCCTAATCTTGTCCAGTTTCTTCCATATTCTGATCCTCTTATATCTTTTTTAGTGGCAGTTGACCGGCCGATGTGAGATGATGTGTTTTAAAAATTTTCGGCCATGATGATATGGAGGAAGGGGGCCAGGCTAGAGCTAGGAAACAGACACCAAAAAAATGAAACCGATAGAAAAGACCGAAACTGAAACGAAGATACAAAAACCGGACTGAAACCGATGATCAAAAAAACCAACAGAAAAAATCGAAACCGAAGGTTCAAAAACCGATTGAACCCAAAACCAATAGAATTTTCATTAGTTTCCTAGCTCTAGTCCAGGCTCCTTTCTCCCTGGGACATGTATGGTCTGGTCCTGTCCTGTTTGGTTCGGACGTCCTGTTCGATCCTGTTTGATCTTGTCCGATCTTGTCCGATCTTGTTCGATCCTGTCATTTCCTGCCCAGTCCCGACTATCCGTTTCTGTACTGTTCAGCCGCCTGGTCCCGTTCGGTCCTGACTGCTCCTATCAGGTCCGGTCTTATCTGACCCAGTCCTTAACTATCCATGTCACTATCCTTTTTTGGCACAATGTACTAGGGGGCGATCGAGAACTCAAACAGGCTAAGCGAGAGAAAAGGGGAAGAGTCTCGAAAAAATTCAACTGAGGTGGTGCCAAATGAAATTTATGGCATTAGATATCAAGTGATACTCATATTTTTTTATCAACGTCTTTCGGCTAGGTTGCTCCTAAAAATTTGTGTTCATATGCGTGTTAGAACGGTCCCCTCCTTGCAAGTATATATGCTGCATGTCTTATTGATTCCTAAAAAAAATTCAAAATCTACCTATGAAACTGTTAATCCACAGTAGTTCATATTTTTTAGGCTGGTCATAAATTCTCACCAAAATCATATCAGCCACAATCTTATAAAATACTGGAAACAATAAATGCAATATCGAAATGTTCATTACACACCATTTAAAAGTCCCATCAATTTTACCAATAATCGAAACAATAATTATAATCGTTGCTAGCATCGTTGTAGTAGCAAATATGGGAGTTTCTGCTAATCTACCTAACTTTCCAAAATAGCAATTATCCGATTCCCAACCAGGATATCCTTGAGAAAAACAATACCTATTAGTACCATTAATATTAAGAGTAGATAAATTTAAACAAGTCATAATAGTGCCAGAAGATTCTAGACAATTTGCGCTCAAAACTTTATGCTTGAGAATTTTCCGAGTAAAAAGAAATGCGTTCTTGTCAACTTAATCTAATGAAGGATTTAATAAGCGCTTACGTAAATCACTCACACTGAATACACCTATCAAAAATTCAATTTGGAAATAAATAACTTGGTTAAATACATACGAATTACGTGGGCAAATATCGGAGGTCGATAAAACTAATCATTTTGCGAATATAGCAGATATGTAATTTATGGACAACATGCAATTAGTCTTTTTAAAGGCAAGAAGTACAGAGTGATTCAGTTCGTGGACACTTTTATAATTTATAACAACCAACAAAAAATAACGAAATAACAACGAAACTTATTCAAATATCCTCCCTGAGCTTCAACATGCACGCGTTTATTCGCTTCGGGAAATCATGACTTTTCTCAACTTTTCAGTGAGATTTCTTCTCAAGCCTTATTAAGACAATTCCACGATTTTGTGAGCTTTAGCACAGGCTTTGGTTTCCAAAATGGAGACATTAACTCTATTGGAACATTCTATATCGCGTCTAATAGCAGTCAAAGTGTCTTAAATCGAGACTGGATCTCCCCTCTTCGATTAAATAAAATATCAATAGATTCTTTCTGTAATAAGTTATCAGATACATATCAAAGCGAATTGTCGTCAGTATTGTCAAAGTATCCGTCAGTCTTTGAAAATAAACTAGGTTGTTGTAGTCCACTTAAAGCACATCTTGAATTAAAATCTGATGCTAAACCTATTTTCCGCCACAAACGTCTTGTTCCTTATTTCATCCAACCATTTCTTGAAGAACGAACGATTTCACAGTTTTGTGAGCTTTAGGCTTCCAAAATGCTCCAAATGGAGTAATCCGAGGCATTGAATTCTGGAGTAGAAGATGGCCATCCATTCATCCTTCGTGATGAAATGCACATGGTTGTCTCGGAACCATTGTTGCGTGCCTCGGGCCTTATGACTTGGTGCTGAGTCTTGAAGTAGAACCCAAGGACGATCGCTGAAGTGTTCTTCGGCCCACGACAACAAGTGATTGTGGAGAACTTCCTGGTAGATTTCTTGGTTAAATGTTCACGTATAATGTCAAAAAAAGATTTAAAAATATTTTCAAGACTCTTTATGGTATCAAACTTTGTATAAAAACGTATTTTTTTAAGTGTTCACGAATTTTTTAATCACCCTGTATTCTTAGGTTTTTGTAGTCTATAATTTAACTTTAAAGGACGACAAATCATCGCGACAAATTCTCTGACGAAAATCGATTTTTTTTAATTTTTAAAAAACTCTTTTCTAGGGGTAATTTTATGCGAAAAATCGATTGCGCGCATCCCCGAAGTGTGAAAATGCTTCCTTGACTCTGATTCAGGGAAATAAATGTGTGTATTGAAGCGAAAATCGAAAAATTTTGAAAATTTTCCTCAAAATCATATTTCTGGGGGTAATTTCATGCGGAGAATCAATTGTGCGCATTCTTTAACCTTGAAAACGCTTCCTTGACCCTGATTCAGGGAAGGAATTAGTGTATTGAAGCGAAAATTAAACATTTTCGGATTTTTATGAGAAAACCGTAAATTCTTAGGTTTTTCTTTAGGTTTTTAGACGAAGAATCGATTGCGCGCATTTCCGAATCTTGAAAACACTTCCTGGCTTAGGCGTTGTAACCCCAGCAATTGGACAATTAACTATACTGAACTTTTTAAAAGAGGATGTCCTCATGCATTCACATATGCCTTTGATGACAACATGAGTAAATTTACTTGTCGTGGATCAAGTGGCCGAACAAGTCCTGATTACACCGTTCAATTTTGCTAATTATTATGGGAGAATTTTTTGTGTTTATACTGTTATTGATAAAATTATCAACAAATCATTTATTCGTCAAGTCTAAATAACTATTAGTGCGACGAATTTTACTTCGAGAATTATAAAGAGTATGACTTTTTGGCGTAGAATATCTCGGTCCAGGCATATATATTTTTGAGTCAGAGCTCCGTCGTTTAAAGTATTTGTCATCAGTATAATGATTTCGCCAATTTTCTACTACTTGTAAATAATATTGTTGGTTGTTCTAAAACTATATAATTGAGGATAGCAAGATGTGTTATAGGACGGGATACACTCAGTGGAGTAGGCCAGGCTCTGAAAATGGAGCCGGTGGGGGCCCAACAGAGTGCCGAGCTTTTCTCTAACAAGAAAGGGGTCACAACTTGGTTTCTTCGATTTCGCCCAAACATGTACCAATTTTTTACCCATGGTGGGAGTAATAAAAAATCGCAAAAAATTTTTCCTACCGACACTCCTATGGGGAGATAGAGCCCAAAATGTGGTTTTTGGGTCAAAATTAGGATTCAAAGAAATGGTCATAACTTTTTATAGTTAAAAGCTTTTTTTAATAATTCTTTTGTATTTGACAGTGGGTGAAAAGATGCAAATTATGGTATTTTAACTTTTAAGACAAGAAACCTTTTATTCATCTAAAAAGTTACATTTTTGAAACAAAAATGAAAAAATAGCACTCCAACCCCAGTATCTAAAAATTTGTTTCAAAAATGAACATTTTTCAAACATTAACTATAAACCCCTCCCCCGTTATGATGGTCTAGCAATATTTTTTACTTTTTCATTTTTATACTCGTTATAATTATTAACATTTTCGAGATAAAAATAATCGTCTGCACCAAGTATGTCATTAATTAACTTAATTTGGTCAACCTGGGTATTTGGTGTATCAAAATTATTATCGTTCTTTAATTTATCCTATAAATTGTTTTCTTGACTATATAGGATAGGGATGTTACATACCAAAATAGAAAAAGTGGAAAACGCCATGCCAAAACTTGGCATTTAAGTGGCAAACACTTTTTAACTCAACTTTTTTAGCGTTTATGAAATTTATTTGAATAACAAGGCTTTATTTTAAATGAAAAATTAATGAAAAATTTTCGAAACAGTAAGCATTCGTTTTAGTCCATAATTCATTATAAGTATTTTGGAAATTATTGACCCGAATGAATTTGATCTTTTCTTTAAAAAACGTCCAACAACGGGACAAAAAGTTCAAAAACGTGGCAGCATAATAAAAGGTATAAAAAACGTGGCAATGTAACATTTCTAAGCAAGGATTAAGAAAAAATAAAAGCTTACACAAGTAATATATGCATATGGATTTTTATGATACTTTTCAAATTCAATTTTTAATTCTCTAAATGTGAGTCTTGATTTCGGATTTGTAGTCCAACCTGAATTTAAAGGACCAGTTCACTCGGAAAAACACTATGAAAAAGTTATATAAACTAGTTTTATCTGAAAGGCCTAGGCTTAATCTTTGGCCTAAGTTTAAGCTTAAGCCTAAGCCCAGACCTAAGCTCTCTTAAAATAAAAAGTTTTCCCTAAAAAACAAATCTTACATAGCAACATTGTTTTATAAATTTCTAGCCCACAATTACTGGGCCTCTCCAATCTATTTCCTTCTATCAAATATTGATACAAAGATCCTAAGATATCCTTTGGATCAAATTCAAAATTTTCATATGGAAGCATAGCATATGTCAATATCTCCCAACATGTGACACCAAACGACCATACATCAGTCGCTTCTCCATATAGACAAGTGCTATAATTTTTTAGGCATTCTATCGCGGTCCATCTAAACGGAAGTTTCTGTAAACTTCTTGATTCGTCCGCAAAGACTGTGGATAGACCAAAATCAGTCACTTCTACATGATAATTACTTTTCATCAAGACATTTCGGGTGGCTAGATCTCGGTGGACGATTTGATGTTTTGAGAGATATTCCATTGCCTAAAGGTGTGTTATAAAAAAATTATATTCTTATTCCGAGCACTATTTCCATGTTGGAAGCAAGTGGGATCATATTGGATGTTTAAAATTTCCCAAACATGAGAAGTCGGCATAGGCTCTAATGGTACGAAGAGGATGGAACATACGCATGAAACGATATGAGTGAAACGATACGAATGAAACGACATAATGGAACAAAACAAATTCAGGGGTTTCGTGTCAATATTCAGGCAAGTTCAAACCTGAATTGTTTTGATTCTTATAAATCAGTTTCAGGCAAATCGTTTCATTCATATCGTTTTATTTGATCGTTTCATTTGTATTCGTTCCATCTGTGTTCGTTTCATGCGTTGTTTCAGGAAAAGCGCCAAGAATATCACACCAGAGATGTAAGTGCGATGAAAGGAAAATAACAAGCAAATTCGCGGAGAGTGCATAAGTTGGCTGCAATAGATCAGTGGGTTAAGCATCAACGCCAAAACTTAAAGCAGAAACCAACAGTGAAGGTTCAAGACCGGATAGTCGAACAAACTTTTGCGTTCTTCACGACTTTCGTATCGCTTCAAACCTTTCGTTTCGTTTCATTCGAGTCTAAGCTAGAAAATCCTGTCTAAGGGCCTTACCGACGCTATTTGATAACAATAAAGTATTAATTCTCTTGGGCCAAGAAAATTTTTCTTTACACGTAGAAACTTGTATAAAGAACCTAATGGTCTTAAAGGAGTGACTATTTGTATATTTTCTGCAAAACAAATTCCTATCAATGTTAATAAGTGTTCATGTTCAAGTTGAGCCATAATTCCTGCTTCATCTAACATATCCTAAATCTGTGATTTATTTCACGACAACACTTTTATAGTCTGTTTCATGAGAAGAATCGAAAAAAGTTGGCACTCCGGTGGATAAGGAAGCCGACCGTCCGATCTGGCAAGTTAAGCAACATTGGGACCGCTAGGTTCGATCCCATTGGGGTAAAACTTTTGGTTTTAAATATTTTTTTATTCAGGAGCAAAATTTCACTTACGCAATAGCGTACAAAGGTTTGATTCCTTTTTGTTTTCGATACCCCAAAACAATTTTCACATTTGATAATTTTGATGTCATTTTATTCATTTTCCAAGATTTTGGGGAAAAACATTTGTCCATAGTGACGGCCAGTATGATTTGTCCGTCGTGTGGATTGTCTTCGAGCCATTTTTATGACTCTTCTCGTGAAATAGACTATGAAAAGCTCTCCAATCAACGAACAATACATGTTGTACCTTTTCAATACTTGGATTGACTTCTTTCTTTTTGTTAATAACTTTAACAGCAACTGGTAATTTCTTATTATTTAATTCTGTAAGTATATATTTTGCCTTAAATATGAAAATTAAATAAATATTATAAGCAGAGTAACATATTTAGATATTATAAGCAGAGTAACATATTTAGACTTAGGTCTAAGTCTAGACCTAAGCCTAAGCATAAGCTTAAGCCTAAGCTATGCATGAAAGTCAAATATGCCTGTAACAAATATAAGCCAAAAAATTTTTTACCGCATAAACTGCACCAAATTCTCCTTCGCCAAGTTTCTGCTTCTCGTCAATAATTAGTTCATTAATTTTGATCAATCGTAATTTAATCATGTTTGGCCCACTTCGCACTTTGCTTCTGCTAGGAACCATATCCATTGGTATAAAATTTTCCTGCCTTTTGGGTATTTTGCGCTGCCGACAAACGATCCAAAGAATCATAGATGTCACAATTGCAACGATAGCAATCACGACAATAAATATTATCCATTTATTATTTCCTTGTCGACTCGGTATTTTTGAAGAAAACTATAATATTTTTTGTGGGCCCAAATCAATTGGCACCCGCTTTTTAGAGGACTTAATCCGCATGAGTCTTAGCACCAACGGGATCCAAAATTCAGCCCCCTTAGGCTTTGGCTCTGTGGAAGCCGAGGCTCACAGCCCACTATGTGCAAAGACATGATCGTGAAAAAAGAAGATGAGCAAGTTATTTGGGCCCACCCTAAACTAAAGTTGGATGACCGGCATATACACAAACGTTGATTTTACTAAAAAATCTTTTTTTTATATAAGAAACTAGTGCCTAAGGCGTAGCGAAATTCGGAACCGATCAAAATTTATTCGAGCTTGGCATCGCTCTGATTTCTTCCCACAAAATGCTTCCTTGACCCTAATTCAAGGAATGGATTCGGTGTATTGACGCGAAAATAGAAAAAAATTTCTATTTTCGCTCTGAAAGCATCCAGTTGGGGTAATTTTATGCGGGGAATCGATTGCGCACATTTTCTAAGCGTGAAAAAGAGAATTTTCTTCAGTTCAATCAACGTTGTGTCTATGTTAGTTGCCAAACTCTAGGCTAAACAACCAAACCTCTTTCATTCCAGCTACTTTAATTTGACAAATTCCAGGTAAGATTCTATGGCATTCAATATCATCCCATTTACCAGGAATCCACTTAGAGTTTCCCACATTTGTAGTTGCCATAACACCACAATGTTGCCCGTCTTGTTCTGGATCATTATCTGGCTGGTCGATTTGCCAGTTTGTATAATCCAAACTATCTCCATTCTCCCAACTATAATTTAAACCATGTTTTAAGCTGTACAGGCCAATATAAATAAAATCTTGTGCATAACTGGCAAAATTGTCTAAAATTTTTAGAGTTTTATTACAGGGTGTATAAAAAATCGGAATTTAAGCGATTTTTTCATGTCTTTCTGAACCGAATTTTTTTCAAAAATGACTCTATTAAAGCTACCTTTATGCAAGGAATAGATTGCGAGCATTCCCAAAGTCTGAAAACGCTTCCCTGACCCTGATTCAGGAAATTAGTGCATGTATTGAAGCAAAAATTGAACATGTACTAATTTTCCTTAACCAGGGTCAGGGAAGTATTTTTAAGCTTCGGAAATGCGCGCAATCGATTTTCCGCATAAAATTACCCCAGGAAGATGATTTTGAGACAGAAAACCGAACAATTTCGATTTTCTCTTCAATACAAAATTCTCATTTTTCTGAATCAGGGTCAGGGAAGCGTTTTCAAGCTTCGGGAATGCGCGTAATCGATTCATCGCATAAAATTAGCCATAACAGGGTCATTTTTGAAAAATATTTTCGGGTCGAAAAAACATGAAAAAATCTCTCAAATTGCAGTTTTTTATACACCCTGTAGTGCGTGTCTACCTAATAAAAACTGATTTTCTTCGTCGGAATGAATGGAGGCTAATTGCCCTTTCAACTTTAAACATTCAAAGGTTACACGGGTATGATCTGCCGGACCAACGTTCTAAATTAAATTTTTACGTTATGATTTTACAACTTGGCTTACGCTTAAGCATAGAAATAGCCTTAGGCTAGGCTTCGACTTAGGCTAGGCTAAAGCTTTGTCTAGTCTTAGGGTTTTGTTCTCCGTTAGAATTTGTTCTGCTCAAAAAACACCGATTTTCAAATTTTACCTTAAAGCATTTATTTGTATCAGGATAATATTTCCATTCAAGTGTGCAGGTAGTATTTGCATCTAGACCTTCATCGTCAACTTAAAATCCAATTTTATCAATTAATAAAGCCGACAAAGTACCATCATTTAGGATTCCAACAGTAACCCCTTCACTTGTTATTAAATTACCAGTGGATGACTTTAGCCAACATGTTCCTCCTTGATAGGTATTCCAAGAATAGGCTTTGCAAATTGGAGTATCACTACAAATTTCACAGCATTCTGACTGTGGACCATTCCGGAAGCTAAGATCATGGCCTAGTATATCCCTATTTTCATAAATTTTCGAGCAATCTGTAAGTATAGGTTGTCAAAAAATGGATTTTATGCGATTTTTTCAAAAATGTTCACCAAAATAACTCTATATAAGAATCAATTGCTCGTTTTAACGAACCTTGAATCGCAACTCTGACCCTGATTCAGGGAAGAGGTGTGTGTATTGAAGCGTAAATAGGCTAATACAAGGTCAGGGAAGCGGCAATACACGCAATTGATTTCTAGCATAGAAAACCCCCCATGTAGAGTTATTTTGATAAAAATTAGAAAAATTTTTTGAAAGAATCGCGCAAAAATCTAGTTTTTTGTAACAATTATATATTCTGAAAATTCATGAAAAATGGAGCATTTTTTGTTTTTTATGAATCGTTGTAGTCAAATTTCAAACGCAATTATCTCAAAAACTACAACGATTCAGAACATACCGTAAAAACAAAAATACTCCATTTTTCATGAATTTTCTGAATATATAATTTTTCATAGAGTTTTTGTCCTAGTAGACTGGTCGTTCAATATTTTAAAATAATAGTTAAAATAAAAACTTACTTGCCGCTTCGGATGATCTTTTAAAAACTAAAAAGGTTAGTAAAAAACTAAAGCGCATTAACTTGAGAAATGAGGACGTATGGAATATTGTTTGTCAAAACAAAAACATCATTGTTGACCGTTGGAATATCTACATTTTTAACTTAACACGCAATGAAAAGATCTTATCTAATTTGAATATAAACGTGCTTTATTTAGTCCACGAAGAAATAAATATTTCTTCACATTTTCAAATCAATAAAAAATTTCTCTCGTTGTAAAAGTGCTAATAGACAAGAACTTGATAAATTGATTTAAAGGACTAGTCCAGTAATTTACAACCATATGAAAAAATGATATATTCGGAAAGATCATGAAAAATGGAGCATTT
>JAQGCP010001932.1:0-11323 GCA_034699885.1 Acrobeloides thornei | reverse complement strand
GGACCTATTTGAAAAATGATTATTAAAAATTTCAGAAAAAAGAAAATGACTTGAATCGAAACATTGAGTTTTTGCTGGTGGAGGTCTTTGATTTATCCCCAGTGAAATCTCCGTAGTTTCGGGCGTTGTCGTGTCTATGACAATGGTAGTTCCGCTAACAACCACATCTCTTTTCAACCATTTCAAAAGTAAAGGCTTCACTATGAACTATAAAGATAGGTATTTTTAGTTTTAACACTCGAACCGCCTCATCTGATTTTGCCTCAAAAATCTTCCAGCAAATGGAAGATGGAAACGTGCTCTCTACAATATCAAAAAATTAGCTGAATTGAAACTCTGGAACCAGGGCAAAAGTGGCCAAATTTGAATTTTCCCAGGTTTCAAACCCGGGGTATTAGCAAAGAAATATATCTATCTCGAGAACCATGCATTAGATTACCAAAGTTAATAGTGCATCGTGTAGCGCAGATTTCCAGTTTTTCAATGAGTGGTCAACCAAGTCACAACACGTTTTCTACGCGGAGTTATGATCCAAACACTCGAATATACCAAAAACTTGCATATTTGACATTCGTAGAGCACTTTTTTCCAAAAAATTTTTCGCATCGTGTTTTTCACACAAAATTACGTTGAAAGAGGCAAAAATCAGATTAGACGGTTCGAGTGTTAAAAAATATTTTTTCACCTTGAAAACTAAAGCAGAAATGATGCCCACAACAATTGCAATAACAAAAGCGAGCCAAAAAGGGATTTTATCGAAGTGCAGCCCTTAATTTTTCATTTTTAATCGTTCTTAAATATACAGAGTGTTCAATCATTTACTCACGTTTTTTAAAAACTTCGCCAAAAATCGAGTTTAAATTCATTTCGGTCGTCCGATGGCTTATTCGATAGTCCCCAGTTGAAAGTAAGGAAACTTTCAAAAATCTTAAAGGGGGGACCCATTTGGAGGTCATTCTCCAAAAAAAATTTTTTTGCCAAAACAGCTTATATAGGAGTAAAATCATGCGAAAAATCGATTGCGCGCATTCCCGAAACGTGAAAATGCTTCCTTGACCCTGACTCAGGAAAGGTGGTATAATGAAGCGATTTGGGTCCCAAAAAATCGATATTTTCGCGAAAACAAGATGAAGCAAGCGTTTTCACGCTTCAGGAGTGTGCGCAATCGATTCCCCCGCCTAGAAAAACCTAGGAATCGACGGTTTTCTCATAAAAATCCGAAAATGTTTGATTTTTGCTTCAATACACCCACCCCATTCCCTAAATCAGGGTCAAGGAAGCATTTTCACGCTTTGAGAATGCGCGCAATCGCTTTTTCGCATGATTTTACCCCTTATATAGACTGTTTTGGCAAAAAATTTTGTTTCGAAGAATGACTCCCAAATGGGTCCTTCCCCTCATTTCATTTTTTTGGGCTAAAAATTTGAAATTAGAAGCTTTTCAATAAAATTTTTCTCAAAAAATTGCTTGACGGGGGCGTTTGAATGAGCTATCGGGCTGCTGAAATGCATGTAAACTCAATTTTTGGTGAATTTTTGAAATACGGGAGTAAATTATTGAACACCCTGTACAACCATACATTTAGTGCCCTGGTATAAGACGATAAAAGTGTTGAAGGCAAAAACCAAAAAATAAATAATGGGCAAAGCTTGAAATGCTCGTTTTAAAGGTTCCTTTCTGCGAAGCACCCAAAAGTCCATCAAGATGTACAGAATGGCCGAAACGATTCCGGATAAAATCTAAGTTAAAAAAATTTTATTTAAAGGGGGTGTTGATTTTGAGATGTCAAATCTGGCTGAAAATCTGATTTTTCAGTGTCCAATCTGATTGTTGAGATGAGAAATTTTGTCAAATCTATAAGAAATATAATGGAAAATTTGAGCATTTTGCTGATTTTTGCTTCTAAAATCTGATTTTTGCAGTCAGATTTGCTGATTTTGAAACGAATGTTCTTGGCATCTCTGGTTTAAAAAATACCGGTGATACGATCCAAGAAACGATAATCGTGAAGACCCAGTCTAGATGTAGCCCTTTCGTGCCCCTCATAAAGAGTGAAAAGCCGATAATAGATCCCACATGCGCGTGCGTTGAAGAAACAGGGAGTCGGAGTAATGTAGCCAAAAACATCCACAAAGAACAGCCCGCCAAAATGGCAATTTGCCCGAGAAGAAACTCTTCCTGTGCTCCTTCATACACTTCGAGATCAATTACTTTAAAACGAAGTGTCTCTAGAACTTTGTAACCTAAAAGAATTTTTTGATTTTTTAAAAATTATAAATTGTTATACCCAAAAGAACACCTCCGGCACTTTCGAAAAATGTCGCTAGAAAGTACGCTGTGAAAAGACTGATGGCTCCGGATCCCACGGAAGTGGCGAAAGCATTGGAGACTTCATTGGCGCCCATAGCAAATGCGAAAAGAAACGACAAGTGGAAAGCCAAAACCAAGGCCCAAAGCCAGTGAGAATCGAAATCCATCGTTGTGACGGATAGAATCGTGGAAGAAAGAAGTACTGAAGATGCTGTTGAAATGTCCATATTCGTGACTAAATAAATCGAATTTTTGTTCGGGGGGCTTAGGCCTTAGGGTCGCCACAAGCTATCGTACTAATCACAAGCTAACGCAAGCTATCGTACGAAAGCCACCGTACGAGTGTAAAATACAATCGTACAACGGACGAAATGGCCACAAGCTATCGTACGAGTACGATGGCTCGTACGACGAAATTTCGTACGATGGCCAAAATTCGTACGATGAGCCGTCGTACTTTTATCGTACGTTCGTACGACGGCAAAGTACTATAGTACGACAAATTTCGTACGATGCCATCGTACTGCGTCGTACGATCGTACGACAGCTTGTGGCAATTTCATCGTACTTTTACGTTAATTTTACGATCGTACGATAGCTTGTGGGCCGTCATACTTTTGCTTGCGTTCAGTACGATAGAATGTGCGAGCTTGTGGCGACCCTTAGGTCCCCCCTTTCTAAATTTTGGGTTAGAATCTGGTTTCCTGGTTAGAAACAATATATGTATTAAAAATGAAAAAAGTGAAAAAGAAATCATGTGAACTGTAATATAACATGAATAAAAAATTTTTTATTTAAGTTTTTATATAAAACCGGAAAACAAAAATTCACAATAAAAAATTTCCTATAAATAAAATTGATTCACTTTTACTTTGAAAAGAACGTTTACTGAATCGGGGCCTAAAACCTGTCCATTGTTGTCAAATCTAGATATTTGTATTAAAAAAGTGCATTCTAGAGGAATTGAGCGAGTTCGCCCTTGATGCCAACGTAATTATTATCTTGCACAATAAACCAGAAAATTTAACACGAATTTATGAACTTATTTCCTTTATATGTTATGTGATATTTAAGAAATTTAAAAATATTCATGCACTTTTAAGCGTAAACAAATTTGCCATTGGTATTAGGGGATGCGCGACAACCAACGAAGACCGTGAATCAGGGTTTTCGTTGTAATAAACAAGTTTCAAAAATCGCCAACTTCAAATGCGATTATCTCAAAACCGTTAACGATTCAGAATTTATTATTGTAAAATCAAAAAATGCTCCATTTTTCATGAATTTTCCAAATATCAACAAAAATGGCAACTTTTCCCCTTTTTGAGCAAAATTCGATTTTTTCAATTTTTGCCGAATTTTTTCAATTTTGTGTGTGTTATCCCATTATTTTCAAAGTCTCTGTTTTGGTTGGTTCAAACAAAAAACGTTTTATTCGATAAAAATAAATAAGCAACTATATTACAAACAACTTTTCTAATTTACAACATTAGGGTCGGCACAGGTTTGCACATTCTATCGTATGATCGTACGACGGCCCCACAAGCTATCGTACGAAGTCATCATACGATTGTAAAATTAACGTAAAAGTACGATGGAATCACCACAAGCTACATTTTCGATCGTACGACTCAGTAAGACGAAATTCGTACGAAAGCTTGTGGCCATTTCGTCAATCGTACGACTGTATTTGACACTTGTACGATGCCTTTCGTACGATAGCTTGCGTTAGATTCGGCACCAGCTCGCATATTCTATCGTACTGAGCACAAGCAAAAGTACGATGGCCCACAAGCTATCGTACGATCGTAAAATTACGAAAAAGTACGATGAAATTCGCCACAAGCTGTCGTACGTTCGTACGACGCAGTACGATGGCATCGTACGAAATTTGTCGTACTTTTTTATCGTTCGACGGTATTATATGGTAAAAGTACGATAAATTCATGTCAGTATACAAACCATTTCAAACGAGTTCGAAACGAAAACGATCAATTCGAGACGAAGCCTCACAAAACTTATAAGAAATTTTTTTCCAAAAATTTCTTTTTGTATTATTGCAGGACTAACAGGGAATTTTCAAATATAAAAAATTATGGAAATCGAATTTATATTGGAGGAGATATACAGCTTTCAAAATCTTGTCCCATATATGGGACAGCCGGCACTAAGGGGTTAATAAAAAAAACTACCAAAATTGTCATAAAATGACCTTCTTTATAAAGTTACAAAAAAATACTTTTGAAGTTACAATCGAAAGTTATAAGAAGATACTTATGCCCTGTAAAAATATACTTTTCACGTGTTACATATTTCAAAATTTACATAGAAGCAGAGAATAAATGCCATCTTAATTTACAACATATGATGATAAGAAATTTATCTCACTCAATATTTATATAAGCAGTTACTAGAGCTTAAAATTTTTTTGTGAATTTCTATAGACTGCTTAGATGTATTTTCATAATGAAATAGTTTTCTTAATACTTTGCATTTTTGGATTTTCAAAAATTGAAGCACAAACAAGTTCATCTGTTAATGTTAACACCTCAAGGGGACAATTATTCGGGTACCATTTCGATCAAGGAAATAATACCAGTCAAGTTTTCTATGGACAAGCAGATGTCTTCTTAGGAATACCTTTTGTACAACCACCTGTAGGACCGTTAAGATATGCGGTAAATTGTGATTTTTTCATAACTATATGATATTTAACTTAAGAAGCCTGTACAATTAGCTCAATTTCCTCAAAATCCTTATAATGCAACTTATTTTCGCTCAGTATGCCCTCAACCTGGTAATAATGTCACATCGGAAGATTGTTTATACATAAATATTTATACTCCAAATGTAAGGTTTTACGCAAATTTCATAATTTAAACTGAAACGTTAGGCTACATCTCAAACTAAATATCCTGTAATGGTGTATATACATGGCGGTGCATTAATAACTGGCGATAATCGTCTTGATATTTATGGCACAGTTAGGAATCTTGTTAGTCGAGGAGTCGTAGTTGCTAGTATACAATATAGGCTTGGCTTTTTAGGTAATAATTTTTTATGCCAGAACTGTAGTTAATGGCTAGGTTTCAAGGAGGGTATAGATAGAGGGGCTTTCGGAATTAAAAAAATAATGGGAGAAACTATTCGCAAGCCTTCTTTTCCCTATTATTCAATCTCTTATTTACTAAAGGCTTACAGGGTGCGTTACAAGCTATGGATCACTTTTTTAAATGTTGATATTTGACTATAGAAGTCGATTCGGCAGTATAACTTTTCGTACAATTGTAGTTCGTACGAACTTTTCGTACGGTATTTTTCGTACAAACTTTTATGTACGGTACTTTTCGTACAATCATCTTTCGCTTTTTAGCGCCCCAAATAAACTCCACTAAACCCTTAGATGTAATTTTTGACGAGGAATCGAATGCGCCCACTCTCATTTAATGAAAAGCGCAGAAAACCCGAGAAAAATGGGTTTTTTTAAATACGCCTTTCATGGAACGAGAGTGAGCTCATTCGATTCCTCGTCAAAAATTACATCTAAGAGTTTTAAGATTATTTGAGGCGTTAAAAAGCGAAAGGTGATTGTACGAAAAGTATCGTACGATAAGTGTGCTGTACGAAAAGTTCTGTACGAAACGTGATGTATGAAAGATGAATGTACGAAAAGTAACGTAAGAAAAGTACCGTACGAAAAGTACCTGTACGAAAAATCCGTACGAATCACAATTGTACGAAAAGTTCAACGTTTAAAAAAAGTGATCGCGAAACACACCCTGTATTTAATTGTATTTTAGGCTTCTTTACAACATTTACGGATGATTTTCCTCCCAATTTAGGAATGCTAGATCAAGTAAAACACAACATTTAACAATAAATAGTAAGAAAATACTTTAGGTCGAAGCCCTCAAATTCATTAATGAAGAAATTGCCAATTTTGGTGGAGATCCAACAAAAATAACCATATTTGGGGAATCGGCTGGGTCAGCATCAGTTTCAGCACATACTTATTCTCCACTTTCGCAACGTGAGTATATTTCGAGTACAACTAGCGAATTGATCATGTTGAGGTTTCTTAGGCCTTAGGCTTAGTGTGAGTGACTTGCAAAATCGTTCTTAGGCTTTAAAGCCTAAGAAAAACCACATATGTCCCTATTTTTTCTAACACTTCTATGTACTAGGAGCCTAGAACTATCTGCATAAAAATAAACTTTATATTTTTTCTAATTTTATTTTTAGCATATTTCCATCAAGCAATTCAAGAATCAGGAGCCGGACTAACTTGTTTTGAAGGTTCTCTAGGTTTCTCTAACCGAAACTTTTTATATGCCCAAAAAGCCTGTAATTATACAGTCGACCAATGGAATTCAGCCAACTATACGGTCTTGAAAAACTGTTTAATGAACATTAACACTAGTTCCGGCATAAATTTTTATAATGTAAGATCATATACCAAAAGGGCCGTTCGAAGCTCGATCCTGGATCTATACCCGTTTCGATAAGTACCTGACCTAGCTTAACTAGCTCTAATAGATGTATGGTCTTGTTCAAAACCAAACACGATAGGATCTATGCCTGATCTCAAGCCAAAGAGGATCTAGGCCTGATTGGATTTGTCCATTTATTGTTAGGCTCTAGCGGACGCAGACCCAACAAGATCTGGCCCTATTCAAGGCTTAGTCCAATTCTTTTGGACCTCCATTCGACTCATATCAAGCCTAGGTCCGATCATAAACAAAAAATTTTTTCGATTGACTTCACTTTTGAACATACCATACTCCTCCTCTCTAGGTATGGGCCCGATTGGTGACCATGAGAACCCAAGCTATCTATGTTAACGGTCCCCAGGTCAAAGGCTCTAAGGAGGATCGGGCTTCAATCCAAAGTTGGTATCTGTATATGATAGAAGGTTCTAAAAACATAATTTACATACCTTTTTTACAGATAGTTAATGGTGAAATTAAAAATCCAGGTTGTTGGAATATGGTTCAGGATAATAACTTCTTGCCAGACGTACCAAGAAATTTGGCTAAGAATCGAACTAACAAACCAGTTATCATAGGAACTAACAAAGATGAATGGGCTCTAAGTAGGCTTTCTTGATCTTCAAGATCTTCGAGATTTTCAAGGTCTTCATGATTTTCTAGTTGATCAGATTTTCTGCATCTTTTAAATTCCTAGAATCCACAGATTTTCTATATTCTACAGATTTATAGATTTTCTAGGATTTTCTAACATCTAATTTTTTAGTGATGGGTTATATCAACGCAAATCAATCATTGAATTTTAATAGGAAGCAAAGCGAATATTATATTTCAAACCAATTTACAGCTTTTTTCGGAAATCAGACTCAAACGGCTACCCAGATTCTTGAAAATTTATATATAGATCATGGCGTAGCCGATGATGATCATCTCGCATGGCTGCAATACTGCGTGACTGTAAGCAATTTATTTGTTATATGATAGATCTAGTTCTATGCCTATATGTAGCTACAGCTATACCTATACCCATACTTATACCTATATCTATACCTATGCATATACCTATACGTATACCCATAGGCGTAGCCGGGGGGGGGGAACTATAGCCCCCCTGTAGCCAAAAATTTTAAGAAAAAATACTTCTAAGTCTTCAATTTTTGATTTCGTCAAAATTGACGCAAATGTTGGATGACGCAATTGACCTTTGACGCAATCAAAAATTGACGCAAATGTTGGATGACGCAAATGTCTGTTGATGCAATCGAAAATTGACGCAAATGTCGGATGACGCAAATGCCTGTTGACGCAATCAAAAATTGACGCAAATGTTGGATGACGCAAATGCCTGTTGACGCAATCAAAAATTGACGCAAATGTCAGATGACGCAAATAATTTTGACGCAATCGACACGTCTCCGATTACCTCGTTACTACCTTGCCATTTGGATTGTCACTACCTTGACACCTACTCCTTTATCACCAAGTACTACCTTGACACTTTGGTAGTAACGTCACCACCTCAATCCCCAATGAAAATTTCACTATTTATTTTATCTATAAAACTTCTTTCATAGGTCGGCACTTCATTCTCGTTCACTAGTTTTTCGGCTAAAGACGCTGAGCTTTATTTGCTAAACAACAACACTAATGTATACATGTATGAATTTACTTATTGGACGCCAGATATTTGGCCTTATACTGAGTATCCGGTCCCCGGCTGGCAGCGTAAAGAAAAATATCTATAAACTATTAAACAAAAAATTTTTAGCCGTGCCACATACAGCCGAACTTCCTTTTGTGTTCTTTTGGGGGTTAACAGACTCTAAAACCAACATGACCAATATTAAAATTGCCAACTTTTTCGGAGAAGCATGGACCAATTTTGCAAAATATGGGTATAAATTGTAGAAATTTTATTACAAAATGGGGATTTTTTTCTAGAAAACCGACAATGGACGATACTTGGACAAGAACGAAATCTTTGCTTACTAATATGGAATATCTTGACATTAATCAGAACCCAACCATGAAGTCGGGATATAGGGCGATTGACCAAGTTCTTTTGAATAGAGTAAGTTTTGAAAATTATATTTTTTAAATTCTAGAAAATTTGTTTTTTTTTAGTTAAAAAATCAATTGGGGCCCCCTGACCCACTCACTCATGGACCCAAAATTGAAGGGGGACCACCTCATGGACCCCGCCGAACATATGAGGTCACAGTTGCACAACCCCGGTAAAATTTTACCGGGAGTAGGTTATGGGGTGGGGATAGGTCATGTGTCACAGGGTGGAGGGGGTAGGTCATCGGTCTCTAGGCCGATGACAATTAAAAAAAAGGTCGCCAATCTGCGGAGGGGTGGGTTATAAAAACAAAAATTTTCGACCGGGGTCTGTGCAACTGTGTATGAGGTAGTCCATAAAAATTGGGTGACAGAAGACTACCTCAAGCTAAAAAAAGGTTCTTTTTTAGGACCACCTCATCTGGGTCCCCCCCCCACCTTGCCGACCTATATTTATGATAGTTTTATAGAAAAGGCCTAAAATTAATCGAAAATTCTAGAAAATTTTTCAACTTATTTTTTTTATTTTTAAGCTATTGCCAGTATTTCTTGGTACATTCCCACCAGAAATGCCCGACTACAATAATGGTTCCATATATCCATCAACTGGGCACGCCTCAAACTAGTAGCTCCGAACTCTCGGAGCTACTACGCCTGGGGGGCGCACTTAACAGGAATACAAATGCCGAAGTAAAAATGTCAAAAAAATTTTTAACAAGTAACACTTAGGGGTAGTTTTATGCGGGAAATCAATTGCGCGCACTTCTGAACCTTAAAAATGCTTCATTGATCCTGATTCAGGAAGGAATCGGTGTATTGAAGCGCAAATCCAAAATTTTCGGATTTTTATGAGAAACCGTCGATTCTTACGTTTTTCTATGCGAGAAATCGATTGCGCACACTCCCAAATCGCGTTTAACAAAGTGACTTTTTTTTAACAAGTGACCCCCTAAGGGGTCACTTGTTAAAAAATTTTTGAATTTTTTTTGGCATTTTTATTTCTGTTAAGTGCGCCCCCACCCAGGCGTAGTAGATCCGAACTCTCTGTATGATATTTTTATGCTACTTGAAAGACATATTCACTATAAAAATATTTATTTAAAGAATAACTGATCCAAAAGTTCGGACAACGGCTCATCAAAATCTAATGCATATTGATGTAGTCTCATATGTTTCCTTTTCATCAACCCCATTTGTATGTAAATTTGGCGCGTATCTGCGGCAATTTGAGCGAGTCTAGGAATTAGGCTCAAAATTTCGAGATATCTTTTTGCTCCACATTCTGCTCCCATATTCGTTTGAAGGTATTTCAACAACAAACTAGCATACGATTCTCGATGCTCGGTTAATAATCGATTCCCTTTTTCAGAAATGCCTGGGATAGTGGAGTAGCAGAATATTATGGATTTAAGGAGGATGTATTCTACTAGATTTAAATTCGCGTTTTCAATCGAATTCTCGTTCTGGCAATAGACTTTGTATTCAATTTGGGAAATTTCTCTGCAAAAATGGTTAAAGGAGGATCCGGTTTGTGGTCACTTCGTGAAAAAATTTTTCAGCAATCGTTGCGAAAATGACTTCTTTATAGTTAAAGATAAGCGAAAAATCAATTCCACGCATTCCTGAGGCATGAAAACGTATTCCTGACCCGGTTTCGGGTATCCGGGTCTCTTGATACCCCTGCAATCCACAAGTCGAAAGTTGGTAATAAGAGTTGCAATATGGAACTGGAGGATCTTTATCTCGATTGAATCCGAAGTCCAAATTGGAGACATAGTCATCGATAAACAGCCCCATTTGTGCGAATATTTGCAAGACAACAGCTATGAATACGGCTTTGATCCATGGCACAGACTGAAAAGCGCTAGAAAGAAGTTAGGATGGTGGGGGGAGGGTATAGAGAGACTCAGATACCCAGAACCGGGTCAGGATGACGTTTTCATGCTTCGAGAATACGTGGAATCGATTTTTCGCTTATTTTTAACTATAAAAAAGTCATTTTCGCAAAGATTGATGAAAAAAATTTTTCATGAAGTGACCACAAATCTGACTCCCCTTTAATAAAATTTCAACAATCAATATAAATCTAACCTTGATTCGTCTGTTGAGTTGGTTATCGATTTTATGGGGATAAAGCCATCCGGATACACTAACGCATTCATTCTATATTGAGTTGCATAAAAGTACTTCATTAATTCAGAGTTAATAATGGCTACATATTCGAGAAGTTTGATCTAGAAAGAAAATTTTCAACATGCTCGTTGATTCAATAGGGCATTGCTCCCTTGATTAAAGAACCAGTCCAGTAAGTTATAATCATATGAAAAAATGCTATATTCGGAAAGGTCATGAAAAATGGAGCATTTTTTGTTTTTACGGCACGTTCTAAATCGTTGTAGTTTTCGAGATAATTGCGTTTGAATTTGTTACAAGCTCTTCGTTGTAATACACAATTCAAACAAGTT
>JAQGCP010001931.1:0-11324 GCA_034699885.1 Acrobeloides thornei | reverse complement strand
TAGTAGAAACGTGAAAAGAAACGTGAATTTTTTTCTCTTCTTATTTGTTTAAATTTTTTCATAACGGTATGGTTGGGAGGTGATTACATATCAGAAGAAATAATCTGATGTAAATCAAACAAGTTAAGTAGCTTAAGCTTACGTAAAATGTTCGTAAAGAAATGAGCGCAGCATTAAAGTTTATGTAATATTAGAGGAGTCAACAAATTTGAGTTATGAAGTTTGATTCATTTTTACATTATATGTTTATAAATAAAGCGGAGTATTCGTTTTAATGTACTCCTACATAAATTTTTAGAAGGATTTTGATCCAAATGACGTAAATAATATTCAAGGAATTCATGAGTATATAAAGCATAGAATTAACTAAAAACATTTATTATTTTACCACCCTAACTTTTATACTATGCAATAAAACCTCGGAAAAAATAGCTAATGTGAATCATCTTTCTGAAGTTCATCTTAACTACTTTTAACTTTTTGCCTCCCTGATCCAGCAAAGAGATTTTCCATTTTTTCCAGCTCCGTATTTCTAAATTTAAAGGATTCTACTCCAGAAACAAGGATGTAACTCGGCATATGTCGACTAAACTCAGCATATGTCTTAAAATTTACAGTTTTCAGTAGTGATGCACAAGTTAAAACATTGGCAACCCTTTTACCGATTAGAAATATGCAAATTTTGAACACAAAAATAAATTATTCATACTGACAATGGTGACAATTTTGTTTCTTTTTTATCACAATGAACAAATATTATCGTGCTCAAAAAGCTAAATGCGACAAACAAAATGACACAAATTATCCAATTTGGACATTGTTTTGGGTTATTGAAACGAAAACATGAATTAGAATTTTCGTTTCAATTACTCAAAACAATTTTCAAATTGGATAATTTTGGTGTCATTTTGTTCTTCTCATTTAGCTATAAAAAATTGCTACAATGTTCATTTTATGAAAATTTAAAAGATTAATGCAAAAATCGATTTTTCCGCAAAAAATTCAAAAAAGTTTGTGTATTACAACGAAGAGCTTGTACAAATTTCAAACGCAATTATCTCGAAAACTACAACGATTCAGAACATGCTGTAAAAACAAAGGATGCTCCATTTTTCATGAACTTTACGAATGTCAACAAAATGGGCAACTTTTTTCCTATTGGACTGGTCCTTTAAATTGTTTGTTAATTTATATATATTCGGTTAATCTCCTTTTCTCCATATATTTCTTTCTATTACAGGGCGAGTAAAAAAGTGCATTTGGGTCCGAAAAATTTTTTGGGATGGAAAATTTTTTAAACTAAAAATGACCCTTATAGGAGTAATTTTATGCGGGGAATCGATTGCCCGCATTCCCGAAGCATGAAAACACTCATTTGACCCTGATTCAGGGAATGGAGTTGGTGTATTGACGCGAAAATCGAAAATTTTTCTATTTTCGCCCTGAAAGCATCCACCTGGGGGTAATTTTATGCGAGGAATCAATCGTGCACATTTTCTAAGCATGAAAAAATTATCTTGATTCAGGGAATGGAGTTGATGTACGAGCGAAAAAAGAAAAATTTTCGAATTTCGCGTCAATACACCAACTCCATTCCCTGAATCAGAATCAAGGAAGCGTTTTCATGCTTCGGGAATGCGCGCTATCGATTTCCCGCATAAAATTGCATCTATATTTGTCGTTTTTAGTAAAAAATTTTTCGGTCCCAAAAAGTTTTTTCAGGCCCCAAAAATCACAAAAATGCACTTTTTTTAACTCACCCTGTAGTCTTCATTTTTATCAAAACAAATATTATTAACATGTATATATGTTTTTTGTTATTTAGAGCAATACATGGAGCTCATATAGTGCCTTTTTTGCCCATTAAAATGTCATAATAAATTTAGCTTACGCATTTCTTGCGGGTAGCAACTCTTAACTGTTACTTTTTTGTGATACCTTATAATAGTGATGCGTCGTAATCGGAAATGTCGAAAAATCGAGAAAAAAATATTCAAACTATGCGTATTCTCCACGGCTCGTGAAAGTTGTAAAAAAGTAAGCCGGGAACAAAACTTCATGGCCAAATGGTTAGGACTATACGATTGCACTTTGAGGTCGCATGTTCGAATCCCGCTTGCGTCCCAATTGTTTTTAACTTTTTTGCCTTTTTAGATTAAAAAAAAGAAAGATGGGATTTTTTATAACTCGACGAGACGAATAAAATTACACCAAAATTATTGAATTTGAACAATGTTTTGGGTTATTGAAACGGAAACCCTGATTCATGAAAACCTGATGAATCAGAATTTTCGTTTCAATAACCCAAAACGTTGTCCAAATTCAATAATTTCGGTGTTATTTTATTCGTCTATCGAGTTATAAAAAATGTCATCTTTCTATAGCTGATGAGACGAATAAAATTACACCAAAATGATTGAATTTGAACAATGTTTTGAGTTATCGAAACGAAAACCCTGATTCACCAGGTTTTCATGAAAAAGTTAGTTTCTTGAAAATCCTGCGTGCGCATCACTACCTTATAACCTATTTGGCATTATTTTTATTGTATCTAATATGTAATATTATAAAAATATTTTAAATGTGTTATTACAACAAAAATGACGTTGAATCGATTGAATACTTAATATGTAAAAATAGTAGATTTTTTGCAAGTCTATAACAGTTTAGCAGTACAAATGAATAGTTAATCTCAAAAAGTGCCTTTCTGTTTTCATCATGCCAGCCAAGAACAAGAAGAAACCTATCAGAGCCAAAGTTGTAGTTGTTGGCAGTACAGGTGTGGGTAAAACCAGCATAATTCTAAGGCACGATGGCCAAGGATTTACCAGTCGTATATCTCCAACATTGGGTGCTAGCTATGTCTCTTCTCGAACCATTCACCAAGGAAAAGAAATCGAACTACAAATCTGGGACACTGCGGGACAAGAACGGTTCCGTTCTATGGTAATTCTATTAAACGTGTAAAAAAGTTTGTTTGTTGGACGATCTGAAAAATGGAAATTTTTTAGATTTTCGTGTTAATACACCGAATCCATTCCCTGAATCAAGATCAAAAAAGGAAAAAGATCCCAGGAACATTTGGGCCCTTAACGCTAAAATAAAAGTTGTAAGGGGACGATGAGAGAAGAGACGATCGACACCAAAATCGGACACTTCCTTGACCCTGATTCAGGGAATGGAGTTGGTGTATTGACGCAAAAATCGAAATTTTTTCTTTTTTTCGCTCGTACACTAACTCCATTTCCTGAATCAGGGTCAAGATAACTTTTTCACTTTCAATTTTATTACGATAGCTCATTTTAGGTCCCTATGTATCTTCGAAATGCTATTGCTGCAATATTAGTCTACGATATAACTAGTCGGCATTCTTTTCAAGATTTATATTCTTGGATTGAAGGTTCGTTTTAGGCTACGCGCTAACCGTCTCGAACAGGTTGTTCAAGACTCTAAACGTCTCGAATTAGTTGACGTTTAGCATCTCGACCACCTGCTCGAGACGATTCGTGCGCAGTCTTAGTCACCCAATAATAAAATCATTGCTTCAGAATTGGAGAAAGGAAGTACACAACCCTTAGCTTTGTTTGTGATGGCAAACAAATGTGATTTGGTAAAACTTCGAGCTGTGACCGAAGAAGAAGGACAAGAATTCGCCACTCAACATCAGGCAGAATATTTTGAAACCTCAGCGCTGAGCGGAAACGGTATTGAAACAGCGATGTACACAATAGCTCAAACATTAGCTAACAGACTTGAAAAGCCCCCAGAAGAGGATTTTTTACGATTGCATGAGCCTCAACAACAAACGACTGCAGATGCGCCAAAAAAACGTGTTTCGTGTTGTGGGTATTTGTAACGGGTACAAATTCAACAATTGAACTCTCAACTGACCAGTCCACTCGAAAAAGTTGCAAATTTTGTTGATATTCGGGAGAAAGTTCATGGATCAATTTTTATTTTTATAGTAAATTTTGGGAAAAATTCGCATCCCTGCGTGGTCGTGCGGTCTACGTCGTATGAGATAAATACGAGCAGCTTTTTTCGGGTGGACTGGTCCTTTAAGATAGGACGTAGCTATAGAGGGGGGGGGGGCAAGATGTCAGCTAAACGCATAGCGCTCACAGCTTTCATTTGTGAAAAGCTGTGGAAGCAAATGGAAAGCTGTATGAAAAGTACAATTGTACGAAAAGTACATGTTCGTACGAAAAATAATTGTATTGAACAATTGTACGAAAAGTTTGTACGAACCACAATTGTACAACAAGTGCCCCTCCCCACCTCCATCTACGTCTTGCTTTTAAGGGCCTCGGTAAGATCATGTAAGCCGTTGTAACGCCCATGTAAGGGTCCGCGTTAACCAATGCTGTCAGAAATCAACGCTAACTGACAACACTAACTACTGAACATTTCCGACGGCTGCAACGCATTTGGAAAATTAGAATTTGGCTGATTTTGAAACAAATGTTTTTGGCATCCCTGGTTTAAACCCCCACTGCCATTGCAAAAGTTGTAGGGGACGATGAGAGAAGACGATTGACACCAAAATCATCGAAATCGGGGCTCTAGGAAGATTGCCAACGAAATTTTTTCATCTTTTTCGTTAGCAATTTTCCGTTGGTAATCTTCCTAGAGCCGAAATCGGAGACAAATTGCGCCATATACTCCACCGGTTACACAACGCTCTTGTTCTTACCGAGGCCCTAAGTTTTTTTAAATATATTTGTGATATCTTGTTTTAAATTTTTATTATATGGTTGTGAATTTAATTATTTTCGTTTGTAATTAAAAAACTGCCACTAGATCCATAATTTGTGTATCAGGTTGTTCCAAAAGTTCGCGGGCTTCACTTTTTTAAGGGTCGCCACAAGCTATCGTACGAGTGTAAAATACACTCGTACGACAGCTTGTGGCGATTTCGTCGTACCCTTACGTTAATTTTACGATCGTACGATAGCTTGTTGGGCCGTCGTACTTTCGTACGATAGCTTGTGGCGACCCTAAGCATTCGTAGGAGGATTTTTGCCGGAAATACAACGCCAATCCTGATAGTTTTGGTGTCGGTTAGAAAGCTAGATTTCGTAGCAGTCGAATGACACCAAAATCATGCCATAACTCTTTCTGGTTGAGGAGTTATTGCGTAATTAGTTTAAAACATGTCAGTTTTTTCGACATTTTTTTACTAATTATGCAATATCTCCGCAACCAGAAAGGGTTATGGCATGATTTTGGTATCATTTGATTGCTACGAAATCCAGCTTTCTAATCAACACCAAAACTATCAGGATTGGCCTTGTATTTCCGGAGAAATCCTCAAAAACCTAACAAATTTTCGAAACATCAAACGACCCGCAAAGTTGTGGCAGCCAAAAATGGCATAAGCGCCATTGTTTAAATGCATATCTCGAGTGAAAAGTTCTATATACAAGGGGGCGGAGAAGTCCTGGCAAAGGATGTACGAAGTCCTGACATAGAATGCAAAAAGTCTTGTCCATGTGTGCAAAAAGTCCTGGCATAGAATGCAATAAGTCCTGACAAGTTCCCAATAAAAAAATCTGCAAACCTTGTGATGAAGATTGTTGTAAATCCATTAAAACTAAAATTTTTCCTATGTCAGGACTTATTGCATTCTATGCCAAGACTTTTTGCACACATGGACAAGACTTTTTTCATCCTATGTCAGGACTTCGTACATCCTTTGCCAGGACTTCTCCGCCCCCTTGTATGCTACTGTATGCCGGTCTATTTTAAACAGAAAATATTGAATAAAAATTTTGATATTGAATAAAAATTTATACATTTCGTTAATTTTCGAAGTACAATCAGGCCCGTAGAGAAGAGGGGGTCACCTTCGGAGGGGCACCCATATGAAAATTTATAAAATTGTAAGACCCTTATGAAATTTTCCACCGGTAAAAACAAAGTGAGCCATTTTTGAAAAATTTTCAATTTCGGAGGGGTACCGTGTCCTAATGTAGCTACGGGCCTGAGTACAAATATTTTATTTGTTTATAAGCGGACACTTTGATTTTTTTAAATAAGTTTTAGCCGATCTCAAAATGACTTTAAAAGCTATAATTTGTCCTTCGATTTTGAATTCGGATCTTGCCAACCTTGCTGCAGAATGTCGAAATTTATTAGCTTCTGGAGCAGATCATCTTCACCTCGATGTAATGGATGGTATGGCTTTATGTGAATTTCAGTATAAAATAGGCAATTTTAGGCCATTTTGTTCCAAATTTAACGATTGGACATCCAGTAATTGAGTGTTTACGGAAGCAATTGGGACCTGAACCTGTAAGTACAGGGTGTATCGAAAAAACCGAGATTTGGGCGATTTTTTCACGTTTTTATTTTGAGGGAGAAATTTCAAAATTTTTCTATTTTCACTTCAATACACACATCTAATTCCCTGAATCAGGATGAGGGAAGCGTTTTTAAGCTTCAGGAATGCGCGCAATTGATTCCTCGCATAAAATTAGCCCTAGTGGTCATTTTTGAAAAAAATTCGGGTCGAAAACAACATGAAAAAATCGCCCAAATTCCGTTTTTTTATACGTTCTGTATATTTTTACGAGATTTAACCATTCAATTTTTGAAATATTTTTGGAGAAATAATATGGGCTCAAAAATTGTTTTTTTGTTTTTAATAATTTTTTAGTTCTTTGATGTTCATTTAATGGTTTCAAATCCCGAACAATGGCTTGAACCAATGAAGAAAGCAGGTGCTAGTCAATTCACTTTTCATTGGGAAGCTGTCAATCCTAACGGTGGTGATTCAGCTGTGCATTCGTTATTAGATAAAATCAAAGAGGCTGGTTTAAAAGCTGGATTATCTATTAAACCAAAAACACCGGTATGTTTTATTTCTTAAAGAATTAACATGTGAACAGTCATGTGCAAACGCAGTTGGCGATTGCGCTTTTCGACGCAGTTTCAAACTGCATTTTCACAAAATTCAAATTTTCATGAAACGAGAGTGGGCATTTTTTCAAAAATTCTATTTTCTCGGGTTTCTTGAATTTTTTGAAAAAAATTTGAATTCCTGGATACGCTACTGCCCTTAAATTTGGGAAAACCAACTTTGAAACCGGAACCGATAACGGTTTTGCAATCGATGACTGCTTTTAACTTGGAAAAAGAACTTTTTATATATAGATCTCTTAATATCACTAGTTTTTAGCTCGATGTATTGTTGAAGTTTGTTGATAAGCTAGACAATGTGTTGATTATGACAGTGGAACCTGGATTTGGAGGACAAAAATTTATGAGTGATCAAATGTCTAAAGTATCAAGGCTGAGAGAACTGTGCCCTAAACTCAATATCCAAGTAGATGGTGGAATTACGATTGATAACATTCAGGAATGTGCTGACGCCGGAGCCAATGCGATTGTTTCAGGCACAGGAATTATTAAGGTAAATGACAAGGCCGATGTAATTCGTCGAATGCGAAATATTGTTGATGCGGCACTTGAGAAGTTACAGTAAGCTTTTTCTAAATTTCAGTAATCAAAAGATTTTAGATGAGCTACAAAAAACATATCATTAGATAGCCTACATTCATAGTTACTCTACTTTCATATCTCTTAAAGGAGGAAGGCCGATTGAAGCGAGTTATTGCAAAAAATTTTTCGACAAACGTAAAAAATATTCAAAAAATACTGTTTTCGAGGAAAAATCGAAAAATTTTTTTGAGTATTTTTATTGATTTATACTTACTGTAAAAAAGGACAAAAATACCCCAAAAATTTTTTAAAGATTTTTTCTTGAAAACAGTATTTTTTTGAACATTTGTTACGTTTGTCGAAAATTTTTTTGCGATAACTCGCCTCAATCGTCCCTCTCCCTTTAAATGTTTAGTTTTTTTTATAAATTGTTAGTATTAGATTATTTTGATATTGTATTCGGGTATAAAGTATTTCAATGTCAATCTGTACAGTTTTTAAAAAAAGTCTGATCGCTAAGCAGTGGCGTAGCCAGAACTCCATGAATGGTGGGGGAACCACAAAAAATCATAAGTGGGACCTTTATGTAAATTTCAGCCTTTTTCGGCTGGCAAAAACATAGGGGGGACCATTAGGAAAAAACTTCATTTTTTGAAGTTTTTTCAAGCAACTCTTCTACCTGGATTCCATTCCATTCAAGAAACAACCTCGTAAATCAATCATCCTGGGTGCGTGAACACCTATGGAAAAGACCCTTCTAGGGTAATTTTGACACGAGAAATCGATTGCACGCACTCCCAAAGCTTGAAAATGATTCCTTGACCTTCATCCGTGAAAAAATGGTCACTGAGAAGATAGTTTTTTTAACAAAATTTTTCACAGATTATGGTCAGGGAAGCATTTTCAAGCTTCGGGGTGCTCGATATCAATTTTTTGCATCAAAATTACCTTAGAAGAGTCTTTTCTACATAAATTTGCGAAAAAAATTTTTTCGGAGATCTGGCTGTAAAGGTTACCCCCTTTAACACTGGAATACTTCTTCAAATGTCCGGGATATTCTATTAATTTTAGTTATGCTGAACAACTTCCACAAAAAAATTTTGAAAAAAGTTATAAAAAAAGAAAAAATGTATGGTAAATTATAAGCAAAATTAAAAATCCGAATTTTTATCGTGAGCTTGGCTCAGTTGTAGTGCTCCCTGATCGAGATCTAATGGTCTCGGGTTCGAATCCCACCTGAGTCGATTCGATTTTGCCTTTAAAAAAAAGCTTGTATATTCCATTGCCAAACAAGTGTATTTTATGGTTATTATTCTAGCTATCATTATTAATTGCGAAGCATTTGAAAATTGAAAACAAGTTTAATATACTCTTTATAACTAGTCTCAAACAAAAGACTGGATTTCTGGTAAAAAATTAAGCTTGTACATTTCAGTGATCTTGAAGTACTGTTTGATCTATTTACTAGTTTTCTCTTAAGGAAAACGTCTTGAGGAAACATCTTTTAGAGCCAAACGGTCAAGCCTATTTGTTTGTTTTGCAAACTGGTTTTTCAGACTTCAAAACAGTTGAATCTTCCGACATGCATTTGAATTTTGTTGAAGATGTGTTACTTTTTTCTTATCTAATTTAAAACATTTTGACAGTATTACAGGGTGAGCCAAAAAAAACCGTACTTTTGCGTTTTTTTGGTGAAAAATTTTTTTCAATCACCTATAAGGGAGGGGGTATTTTCATGCGATTTTGAAAAAAATCTCGCCAAAAAACGCAAAAGTACGGTTTTTTGGCTCCTCCTGTATTAATAGAAAGTGTTATATGTATTTACTTACAAGTAGAGTTATGCTGGTCAATTGACGTTATATTTAACACTATTTGACGCCAAATATTGTCAAATAATATTTACTGTTAGAAATAAATCCGACTGATACAAGTGATAGCTCATTGGATTCTTGAAATCATGACGAATAACTTTGTAGAACATGACTTTTCATGAAAACCTGTGTATGTTGAGGAACATATACAGGTTTTCTCAACATATATAGGTTTTCATAAAAAGTTATGTTCTATAACATTGTTCGTCATGATTTTAGGAATACAATGAGCTATCAACTGTACTCGGATTTATCTTTAACATAGTAAGTTGACAGCATTGACGTAACTTAAATGCACAACTCCAGTAGTGTACCCAGAAAAAATTTCGGGGGGCCAACTTGGAAAAATTTTTTTCCCTGGTCCCCCTTGTTTTTTCGAAAAATTTTGGTAAAAACATAAGGGGAACCAAGGCAATTTTTTCGAATTTTTCAAAAATCACCTTGGTGTTTTCCTTATGTTTTTCGCGCCACTAGAATCGAAAATTTTTTTGCTGAACAACACTTTTTAATGAAATAAACAAACAGGCATAATGAATAAACAACGGAACAATGTATGATATAAACACAATAGAGATCATATAAAAATTACAAGAAAGAGCAATTGTATTTTACATCTGCGATATATTTTGCGAAGTCATCGGTGCGTTGAATCTCGATTCCTTGCAATCTCATATGTTCTTTCACTTCATTCGTTCTAGTCTTAAAATAATAAATCATTATAAAAAGAATATCTAAATTGCTAAAAATTATTATAAAATTGTAAGAAACCTTGGCTTTCTCAATCGCTTCCATTAAATTCCATTTTTTTAATGCTGTCTTTGCAATATTGATACGTTCTTCGGAAGAGCATTCATCGGCAACTTTTTTGAGATCCTTATTTTCGATGTCATTAATGAGAATATCTGCAGGAGGAGGTGTTCCTTCACAAATTATTTGCATAACATTTTCACGCTGATAATCTAAATTAATTTTCTTATTTAGATTGTTTTTATTGTAAAAGTTTTCTAAAATCAAATATTTTACTTGAAAGAGATATTTCATTAAAAAATTACCATCTCTGGAAGGTATTGCAAAATCGATAATCATTGGTTTCATATTGAACTGCCCACAGTTATCCTGATGAACATCAGTTATGCAAAGAATTAAGCACAAAATATGAATCTCAATTAGTATCGTCTTAATATTTTTTGTCTTCGAAGTAAGTTTATCCATCCGATTTCTGTAAAAGTCAGGAATTGCTTTTGTTGCGATAAATATTGTTCTTGTCGCTGTGCCAGGAGGAGGACATATAAAATGAGATTCAGGGCCTACACCAATGAGCTGAAGAAGGGAATAACCAAAGACTTCTCGAAGATTCGGAACCATTCCAGAGTTTGAATTAGATTTCGTTGGTCCTCCATAATTAGTTTTAATATAGAAATTCGATTCCCCATCGTAATCAATTACAGTACATAATCGCCCAGAATGAACGCCTGTTGACTTATCTTTGAAGGAAATCTGTAAGATAAGCAAATTCATTGCATAAATATTTTAATAGCAGAAAATTAAAAAATTTTAGTTTAGAGATAAATGTCAATCCCCGATCTTGATTATAAAGTCTAGTGGCCTTGGAAAATAAAACAAATTAAGTAATGAACATACCTTGAAGATCGAAGAGACTGGCCTATCCTTCTTTTTGAGGTCAAAGAAGTAATAGCGAGCGGCTATTTCAATTGATTCGCGAAAGCCACCAAGGTATTCACGAATGTCGGAACCAATTCGATCAGCAGCTTGTTGAATCATCGGGTAGCAATCGAAGAATTTCTTTTCTTTTAAGTTCTGCATTGTCTCCAGAAGAGAATGAGCCATGTCTCCTTGTTCATAACTTTTTCGAAGGAACTTCAAACTTTTGTATCTCTCCAAAAATATGGCCCAATTATGAGCGAACATATGTTTCTAAATAATATTTAAATATAAAGGTAAATCAAGCATAATCTATATCGAAAATCATGTCCACATAGTGCAAAATAA
>JAQGCP010001930.1:0-11328 GCA_034699885.1 Acrobeloides thornei | reverse complement strand
GCTTGATTTCTTCTACAATTTTCTTAAAGGTTACTTTTGATGAAAATCGATAGAAAAACGAGAAAATCGCACGAAAATGTAATAACCCTTAAAAAATTTTGTGACATAAAGCTCTGTTTTTTAAAGTGTTTTAAATAAGCTTCTTTTTAGTGTATACATCTAGATCCATTGAAAGCTGAATTAGATCGTGATAACTATTATGCAGATTTAAAGCGAGACATCGAAAAAGAACCTCAGTTTCTAGACACCAACACCGATTTAAGTAGAATCGCAAGATTTATAACTGGCGATGCTTTAGGACTCACACTAGGTGGTGGTGGTGCAAAAGGTGCTGCTCATATAGGTAGGTTTGCCAGATTTCAACGTTACTTACAATCCGGCAACCCTATCAATATACAAAGGTTTTCATAAAAAGTGATGTTCTACAAAGTTGTTCCTGAGATCACGAGAAACAACTTTGTAGAACATCACTTTTTATGAAAACCTTTGTATATTGATAGGGAGGGTTGCCAGACTGTAACGTTGTAACGCTGAAATCTGGCAACCCTACATATAGGTGTGATTGAAATAATGCGGAAGTCATCAATTCCTATCGATATAACTGGTGGTACATCTATTGGTTCTTTAGTTAGTGGAATATTAGCGTTAGAGCATTTGGCAATAATTAATAATATAACAACAGAGATTAAAGTAAATCTTTTAATATTAAACGAGAAATGTCTGTCTGTGTGTTTGTCTATCTGTGTCATCGAAATTTGTAACCTTAAGTTTACCTAAGGGGGTAACCTCCCTAAGGGAGGCGAGGAGATCAAAAATTCAATGTTCAAAAATTGCTCCAAATTAGCTTATTTTTTTGTAATCAGGGGTTTTTCGATTTGGGGAATACGATGCCGTCGTTAATTTTCATTTTTGACTTAAGAAGTACCCCCATAAGAGGGTCAAAAATTCAATTTTCCAAAAAGTGCTCCAAATTGACTGATTTTTTGTACACGGGGTTTTTCGACATGCAGAACACTATTCCGGCGCTAATTTTCAAATTTGACCTAAGGTGTATCCCTACATAGAGGGGTATTCCCCGAAGGGGATCAAAACGGTATACCCGAGCCGCAGGCGAGGCGATTGCAATAGCAAATAGGGAGGGCTGTGACTCACTCTCCCGTGTTTGCAAGCTTTTTTATCACTAACGCGATTCGCGCTAGTGATAAAAAATATTTTTTAAAAGTTAAATTTTTTAATATTTTTAGGACATTGGCTCTTCCCCGAGTTCATCTAGACGTGAACACAACTTTAACTCGATCGGAAACTATTTATTCGAGTGTCTTGATAAATGCTTTAACGTAAAAATTTTGCCTATATTTTTGTCTTGAAATTAACAACCTTTTTAATAATTATATATATAGGGTGTCCCAGTAGGTTGAGACTATGATTGATTTGAGGGTTTCTCATCATCCAATCGGCCATTTTCGATGCGGTTTTTTGTAGGAGAGAGAGCTTAGACGATTCTGCTTCAGATCCTATACAAATATTCAAAATTCGCGTTTTCTGATATGCGAATTTTTATGTTTGAAGTTTTTAAAGTAACTTTTCTTCGTCTTCCCAATAAGGTAGAGAATTGATTTGAACATAATCTGAAAGCTTAGTGATGCCCCAACAACGTAAAAACAACCGTATCAAAAAATCTTTTAACAGTGATGAGAAATAGAATTGTCAAAATTGAGAAAAAAATGATAAAGAATTTAAGGTTGTGGGACGAGGTGGCCTCAGTAGCGCAGTAGGTTGCGTGTTTGGCTGTTGCCCGAAAGGTCGCGCGTTCGATACCCAGCTTCGTCGATTGGTTTTTGCCCAAAAAATTGGCCTCAATTTTGACAATTCTATTTCTCATCACTGTTAAAAGATTTTTTGATACGATTTTTTTTTTACGTTATTGGGGCATCATTAAACTATCAGATTATGTTCGAATCAAATCTCTACCTTATTGGGAAGTCGGAGAAAAGTTTCTTGAAAAACTTCAAACTTAAAAATTCGCATATCAGAAAACGCGAATTTTGAATATTTTTATAGGATCTGAAGAAGCTCTCTCCTACAAAAAACCGCATCGAAAATGACCGATTAGATGACGAGAAACCCTCAAATCAATGATAGTCCCAACCTACTGGGACACCCTGTATTTTTCAGGCGTTTGATTCCAAATATCCCCAACTTAAGTCTATAGGAATGTTAGGAAATCTATTTAAAAGATTATATTCTGGGCAACTTACACAATCTTTATTCTCGAATGAATATTTGGTAGAAGTCATAAACAATTTTTTTGAGAAAATGCATATTGAAGAATTCTTACGCCCATATTTTTGTGTAACTACGGATATTAGGTAGGATTTTTAAAATAATTTCTATTATAAAAAAAAGTCAAGACACAAATGGGTCCTTGGGATCCGAGACTCACAATGTCATTGAGGTCATTTGTCAGTCAATCTCGAACCCAGGGGTCCGAGCTCCTTTGGGTCCTTGTATTCTGTAAGAGTGACTAGAGATCGGTCAAAAACAAATATTTATCAAATATCGCATCAAAACTTTTGATCAAGTATTTGAAAAAATTATATATATTTTTTCAAATATTTATCAAAACAAAATATTGATCAAATAATTTGATCAGAACTGTATTTTTAAACTTTTTCCATTCTCTAAAAGTGATTGAATCGTTTCGCACTCTGTCCATTAGGGTCGCCATAAGCTCGCACATTCTATCGTACTGAGCGCAAGCAAAAGTATGATAGCCCACAAGCTATCGTACGAAGTCATCGTACGATCGTAAGATGTCGTATGATGCAGTACGATGGCATCGTACGAAATTTGTCGTACTTTTTATCGTACTATTCAAAAAACGCTGTTGTACAACGTGTCGTACGACATGTCGTATGACGCGTCGTACGATAAAAGTACGACGGCTCATCGTACGAATTTCGGCTATCATATGAAATTTCATCGTACGAATCATCGTACTCGTACGATAGCTTGTGGCCATTTCGTCCGTCGTACGATTGTATTTTACACTCGTATGATGACTTTCGTACGATAGCTTGCGTTAGCTTGTGTAGTTGCTTGTGGTACGATAGCTTGTGGCAACCCTTATGCTTGAGTTATTTCACAAAACAATTTAGTAATTCAAAACTCCGCGTTCATTGTCATGGTCCAGCTTGGCGATACATAATAGCTTCTATGTCATTGCCAGGAATTTTTCTTTCAGTCGATGATGAGAATGACGCTTATTTAATTGATGGTGGGTGTGTTAATAATCTACCGGCTGACATAAATAGGTAATTTTCATTTTTTTCCTTCGCCATGGCCAAAATTTTAAACGTATAATTTTTTATTATACAGGGTGGGCTAAAAAACTATACTTTTTGTAATTTTTTAATGAATTTCGGACCCGAAAATTTTTTTCTCTAAAAATGGTCCTTATAGGGGTAATTTTATGCGAGGAATCGATTACGCACATGTCCGAAGCTTGAAAATGGTTCTCTAACTCTGATTCAGGGTATGTGTATTGAAACGAAAATCAAAATTTATAGTTTTTTAATGTAAAAATGGTAGTTTCTGGAGCTTTTCGATGCGGGGAGTCGATTGCACGCATTCCCGAAGCTTGAAAATGCTTCCCTGATCCAAGGTCTGTGTATTAAGGCGCCGCATCGAAAAACCTCAGAAACGACCATTTTTACATGAAAAACTATAAATTTTGATTTTCGCTTCAATATATTGATTATAAATCAGTGTCAGGAAATCATTTTCATGCTTCGGGAATGTGTTCGATTCCTCGCATCGAAAAACCCCGGAAACTATCATTTTTACATAAAAAAATATAATTTTCGTTTCAATACACTGAATCAGGGTCAGGGAAACATTTTCAAGCTTCGTGAATATGCGCAATCGATTCCCCTTATAAAATTACTCCTAGGGGATCATTTTTAGAAAAAAATTTTCGAGTTCGAAATTCATCAAAAAAATTACAAAAAGTCCAGTTTTTTTGCCCACCCTGTATTAAATATTTTCAGGAAACTAGGTGCTTTTCATGTCATTGCAATTGATGTGGGTTCAGTTCCTTCTTATGTCCAAGATTATAAAGACAGAATTTATCAACAAAAACAAGGCCCTATAAATAGACCCAATCTACAAGACATCATAGTAAGATATCAAAAAATCATGAAACGGAACTAGAACCGAGAAAAAGGCCGGAATTTAACGGAACTACAGTTCCGCTGCAGCCCTGTTTCTGACACATCAAACGTACCCAATTCTCTATAATACCTAGCGAATACCATGCATTTTTTCGTTTCGCGACACTGGCAGTAAGTATCCCAAAGTTTGCAAGCGCGATGAAAGGTATATCCGAAACCTGCGTCCCAATATTTATCATGCACATCTTTACGCGTAGGAATGTTCATTTTTTTTACTAAAATACAAAAATCACATTATTTACGTTTTCAACACACAAGAGCTTTTGTCTATGGGAAACTAAAAAATTTTTTAATTCGCCTTGAATTGAAGCGAATGATGTATGAAAATTGATTCAAAATCGAAACAAATTTTATTTAAAATTTTTTACGTATGCGGTTCAGGGAAGTATTTTCACGCTTCGTGAGTACGCGCAATCAATCTCTCGCATAAAATTACCCCTGAATGGATTTTTTTGCATAAAATTTCAAAAAGTTGATCCAAAATCGAAAAGTGAAGTCAGATTCGCGGAAATTAGATTCGTGAAGTTAGATACGGAAGTAAAAAAGAGTGAAGTTAGATTCGCGAATGTGAAGTTACTTCCGCGTAGTTCTTTCCTAGTGCCGTTAATTGTTTACTATTTTAAGACTGCAGCGTCTACCTTAGTATCAAGTGATTTAATAGAATATATAGTAAACCAACAAGAATATTATACTTATTTACGTCCAAGAACCGAAAACGTTGATATTAATGATTTTGATACAGGAGATTTTTCTAAATTTAGTGAAATTTATGTGAGTTTTTTAAATTTTTTATACTATTACTAGCCGCCTCTGCTCGCTTCGTTCGCTACGGCGGAAGTAAAAAAAAACAGCGAGCGCGCTACGCGCGATCGCCCTCCTGACGTTATCACCAGTCAAATGACTTTATATCGTACTTGTGTCTTTTAATTGAGCTCGTGATTTTTTGATGAAACCATAACCTGCGATGAACGTAGGAACATCAAGCTACGGAACAAAAATCCAAACACAGAAGATGTTGATCGCAAGCGCAAAACGCCGAGCATCGGCTCAAAATGACAACGCAAGTAGAGCACACGCAAGTCACTGAGCTAGATGCAAGAAACCGAAAGACTGAAGCACGTGCCGAGCGCCGCAGCAAGGAGTCGCCAAGTGCAACAACAACAAAACATAGCACCGCAGCAGCAAGTCATTTGAACGGCGCCGCAACAATAAGCTAGAACCACAGCAGCAATCCGAATAGCACTACCACAGAAAGAATTCGAGCGCCGCCGTGGCAAACCTACAAGCAACGATGCATCAGCCCAATGAGCGCCACCGTGACAAGCCGGCGAGCGCAGTTGCACCAAACATACTGTACCGTAATAAAAAAAGGAGGAGAGAGAGAGCGCGCCACTGCGGCAAAAAGCTAGCACCGTAGTACAAAGTCGGCGAGCGCCGCATCAGAAGTCATTAGAGCCCATCTAAAGATGGAAAACGAAAAATTCGGGGCTTAAAATTTTCATAAGCTCCAACCAAAAAGTTTGGTCTATAGGACCCATCCCACGTCCAAATAGACACGTTTTCAAAAAGTTCTAAATTTTTCCGTTCAGACAGATATTGGTTTTTATGCCTAAGAAACAATTTTAGAAAAGGTTTTGGATTGAAAGGAAAAATTTTGAGATTTTCAAATTTTTTGGTCTAAAAGACCCAGGTCAAAAAATCAAAAAAAATTTTGTTGAGTTTTTGACCGAAAAATGGTTTCCTGTACCCCTTTGAGGAATGGAGAACAAAATACAAAAAAGAATTAGGTCAAACGGATTTATACTCACTTCTATTTCGTGGTTCCGGATGGACAGAGACACTGATTTTTCTATTTATATACAGGGTGATCCACGGGGTTCGAGTATGGGGAACAATATGAAATGCTTAATTTTTTCTTTACAACACATTTGTGAAAATATCTCAACTTTCAGACAAGATCTTTCGAGACTATTTTTTTAGGTTGTAGGGGGGGGATAATTTGGGACAACTTCAGTAAAAAATTTTAAAATTTGTATACATTAAAAAATTGTATTTTTATGTACAGATGTATTTCAAAAAATTGAACACCTCAGAAATCGACTTTTTTTAGTTTCTTGCAAAAAATATAGTCTAGAATCTAATCTAAAACTTGTCAAAAACCGTATCAAAAAATAATTTATGGTTTTTGAGATATAGAGATTTGAAAAATATGATTCATTTTGAAGCAAAGTGGATATCGGCGCAATGGGGGAATCGAACCCGAGACCTTTTGGACAAAGTCTGATAAATTGCCAATGCACCATTGAGGCCAATTATCTATTCCCTTTCAAAAAAGATCATATTTTACCTCAAAATGAATCATATTTTTCAAACCTCTATATCTCAAAAACCATAAATTATTTTTTGATACGGTTTTTGGTAAGTTGTAGATTAGATTCTAGACTATATTTTTTGAAAGAAACTAAAAAAAAGTCGATTCCCGAGGTGTTCAAATTTTAAAAGTAAATCTTGTACATAAAAATACAATTTTTTTAATGTATACAAATTTTAAAATTTTTTACTGAAGTTGTCCCAAATAATCCCCCCCCCTACAATCTAAAAAATAGTTTCGAAAGATTTTGTCTGAAAGTCGAGATATCTTCGAAAATGTGCTGTAAAGAGCCCCGTGGATCACCCTGTACAAGAAACCGTTTTTAGACGCTAGGCAAAAATTACGGAATAGAAATCGTGCCGAAGATATTAACAAACCCTATTATACAACATATTATGAATCCTTTGAAAGCTATTCAAGAAATAATCAGCTCTTTTAAAACTCGTGATAGAAATCAGAATAATACTCATCGCTTTCGTGAAATAGGTGAATACTAATATTTGTTTGGTACAAATTTTTAATACTAAATAGTTCAATAATAAAAAATTTCTGCATATTTGTTCGTTGTATTCTTTCGAGCTTTTTTCCTTTTTGAGCTATTGATTCCCTCTGTCCAAATCGACCAAAACACATAAGGCCAGAGGCGCTCTGATCTTAACTTTCAGCTGGAGACCCGAAATTAGTTTATAAATAATAATAATTTATATACGTGTACTAGACACGCGACATAAGACAGTGGACAATAGAAGTGAAACGATCTATAGATTTAGCCTATATAATGATTCGTTGAGTTGGATTCTTCATAGATGTTCTCCAGATTCATGGACTGAGAGGCTGTAGGGAGATTGGAGGCGAGTTCGGAAATTCTTGAGACGATGTCTCAATCCGTAAAACGGACGAAGCGCCATCAGGTCAATTGAGAAGAAGATGAGATCACTGGCCTTTCGAACTTCGTGTCTTCACCACTTAGATCATTGGACAGAGGAGTTCGGCAATTGGTGGATAGCCAAGAAGCCTGCGATGATCTGCATAACGAATTGACCAAGAGCCAAGTTTCAGTTTACTGGGATGTAGCCGTTTCCCGGGAAGATGATATAGAAGGCAGCGAAGAATCTGACTTGAGGTTGACTGAGGCTTTTGTTGAATTGAAGAAGACGTATTGAGATAGAGTAACCAGATAGTTTCTTGAGATCTTGAGACGCCATTTTCTTTTCTCTTTTAACACTCGAAAACCTGATACTGTTTTTTGGTCACAGGTATATTTCCACTCATGTTAAATACGAATCCACAAAAAAATTTTAAATCGCGTTTTAGATAGGTTTTGGACCCTCCGAACATAGAGACCTCATAGAAATGACTACATAATTTTCTAACTGCTATATCTCGTAGTAGGGATAGAATCAGGCTATGATTGACCTCTCGTTGAAAAGCTGGCATGTTGCGCTACAGAATGGTATATTGACTATGGGTACTTTCTTATGCAAATTTGTAGCAATATGCAAATTTCTGACATATATATGGATTTCTGGACCCCTAAAAATAGATCTTTTCACCATGTTACAATGGTTTTTACTTTTTCTGATCTTCATAAAAGTTGTAGATCTGATCACTAGCTTTCGGAATCAATTTTAGGTCATATAAGTGTAGTTGCTCTAAAGGCGTTGGATCATTTAAACAGATTGGGTTATGCTCATGAAAGTATTTGTTCACGCTCATTTCTTATTCGTCATGATGGTACAATGAAACTGTCAAATTTTATATGCCCCTGGCATATCGATTGGATTAATAATTCTCAGATCAAAATTTATAATTTTGTATCATAAAGTAAAAGTAGATGATTTGTAATTTAAAAAATTTTATAGTATAAAAATGAAATTCGCCATTTATTTTCAAGAGAATTATATATTCCACCTGAAAGAATTTTCCAACAAAATTCACTAGATTTAAGAAACGATCTTTGTAGTCTTGAAGCTATGTTGACCAGTATAGCGGATCTGCCAGTTAAATACTATGTAAAAACTGTAATTTACTCAAAATTTTTGAAGCAAAAATCAGATATTTTCGCTTCAATACACCGATTTCTTCCCTGAATCAGGGTCAAGAAAGCGCTTTCATGGTTCGGGAGAGCGCGCAATCGATTCCCCGCCTAGAAAAACTTAAGAATCGACGGTTTTCTCATAAAAATCCGAAAATGTTTGATTTTCGCGAGTTAATTTAACGACACGCACCTCTTTTTTGTTAAATCATCCCTGCGTGGTCTTTAAATTATGTTGAAATTTACAGTAATTTGTTCAGTGCGTCCTTGCGTGGTCATTAGAGTACGAAATCAAAAAAATTATCGATTCGATCGGCTCTGAAACTATCAGCTCGGCTAAAAGTAGCGGCTCAGGGAGCTCTAGTAAGTACTGTCCTACATGTCACTCTATAATTTAAAAAAATCCATGCATCCTCTTGGGGCTATGTACTGCAGTGGCGTGGGGAGGGGTGTCATGCATTGGGTTGCAGAAAATGAAGTCCTTTTTTGTGAGGCGAAAGGGGCATAAGGCTTGTTGGGGATAGGCTATACGACTCAACTACAGTACCTCCTCTCGGGGAAGAAGGTTATGCCACTGGGGCTATCTACCGTTTGGTTTTTATACCGGCTTTGGATAAGCACTAGTACAGGTCCGTAGTCAGGGTCCAAGTTAGGGGTGGTACCAATGTGAAAATCCTCATTTTTCATAACAAATTTTTAAATTTTTTCATTTTCTTTATGGAAAAATAATAGCGCCATTGTGTTTCCCGCATAAAAATATGAATATGAAAAAATTTTCATGACTTTTGATAACAAAAAAAAAAATTTTAAGGGGCAGGATCGAACCCGCGCCCTATGACTTAATGCGAGCGCGTTAGCCACTCGGCTATGGGGAACACTCTCTAAAAACCCATGATATGGCACTGGTTTTGAAGCACACAGCGAATTGAGTCGATTGGCGACTTTCTTTTTTATTTTTTACCCTTGCTCCCACCTTTTTGACTTTTTGTTGCATCATGCGACACTCTTACAAACATAAAATCGCAAAAATAATATACTACTTTTTAGTTCCTAACTGTAATAACGTTCGAATTTCACCACCAACATTTCGCACCAAATTGGTCTTACACCAAGCCCCTGTGTAAAATTATATGGGGTATTGAACATATAAGCAAGTTTGCCTCAAATACCATACTTGCTAGCATTAGTTTTGAAAGATATTTAGCTATATGCAAGCCAACACATCGCAATCGGTAAGCGACAAGGATTAATAAAGACTTATAGTCATTTTTAGAAATCAATTTCATAAAATGATCTTAAAAGGTCAGTGCATAATTATAATTTGTCTAGCAATTCCGGTTGTATATTATGCTGATGTCATTGATGATTATGACAATTTTTATGATGGCACAGAGCTAGTCAATGTTGATAAAAAATTATGTTTGACAAATATTCCAGAGCATATATATTCCTATTATATTTATACGTTAATTGTAATATGCTTTGCTATTCCCACACTTATTACATCCTATGCTTATGTGAGGATGGTTAGGACGTTGAAGAAACGAAATGGTATGATAATTTGCTATTTTTTCACAAAAATTTATTATTTTCTGAAAATTTTCAGCTGTAATAAACATGTGTATTAAGAGACGATATTTCGAGAGTTCGAACCACACGTGTACAACCTCCCCCTCCTCGAATTTCGGGGGGGGGGGGTCGCCCGCAGGCCAAAACGAATTTCGCCTGCAAAATTTGTGGGCGAGACTCATTTTGCAAAATTTCCTATTTTTTCAACAAAAATCGTAATTTTTTAAAGCATTTTTAGCTTAAAAAAGTACTTTTCAAAAAAAAATTTCGTGCCTATCGGCGTGAATAATCATAGAGGGGGGGGGGGAACCACATGTGACAAATCCCCTCCCCAGAATTTCAGGGCTGCGGGCAAAATAGTTTTGCCCACAGCTCGAGCCACAAAAAAAGTTATTTATCTCGCAGCCCGAAATCGTAATTTTTTAAAGAATTTTTAGCTTAAAAAAGTGTTTTTCAAAAAAAATTTTTCGCGCCTATCGGCACGAATAAACATAATGGAACTAATGTGATTTTTGGAAAAATTTTTGAAAAAAAATCATCTTGGTTCTCTTATGATTTTTCCAAAAATTGGATTCTAAAAAAAAGGATTCTGAGTTTGAATTCTGGATTCTTAATCCGGATTCTGAATTCGGATTCTGGATTCGAATTCAGAATCCGGATTCAGAAATCCGAATTCTGAATTCATATTGAGAATTATAATTCGGATTCAGATTCAGAATCCGGATTCAAAATCCGAATCCAGAATATTAGTACGAAAAAAATATTTTCGGTGCCAAAAAAAATATTTGCGTAACAGGTTAGAAAATTCAAAAAATCAATGTAAAATTAGGTTTGCGATCTTCGGACAAGGTTTTGAATATAAGCGGTTAAGCGGATTGGCTCAAAATAACTTTCAAAAACTTTCTCATGCGTTAATCTCACTAAATAAAGTCAAATTAAATGGCAGTCGAGCCGTTTAACACTAAAACCACCTAGATTCAAAGTAACTCCGTTTTCAGCTATTTTTGAAATTTCAGCTAAGGAAAAAGCATCAAAATATTCGTTTTGAACCGAAAAAATGTTATAGATCGATGTAAACCATGACTCTGAACAACTCTTACTAGTTTTTGAAAAAATTTGAA
>JAQGCP010001929.1:0-11328 GCA_034699885.1 Acrobeloides thornei | reverse complement strand
ATTCGAATTTTTGTTACTATGGCCACCCCGGGTTCGAGATTTCGAGACATCTTCTCTTAACATGTGATCATTAATTAGATATAAATATAGAGATGTTACATAGTTTCTTTAACCATCCCATTCATTAATATTAAACCCCTTCATTAATACTAAAAATTTTGTTTAATTTTTCTTTTTTTCATCAACGATGAATTTTATAATCACTCTTTATTAGGTTGAACTTTTAACATATAAATCTTACGCGAAAGCTATCGGACACAATAGTTCTGGATTGGCACAACGCAACGACTTGTATGTCCTAAAATTGTATCCATAGTTATTATAATTGTAATAATTCGGATAATAATTGTAATAATTTCCATAGTTCCTGTTATAGTTGTTATAATAGTCTTGATTATAACCCCCGTTATTATAATAGTAATTTGGATTATAATAAGCGTTATAATAGGTGTTTGAATAGTATTGCGATTTTACTAATATGAATAGATAGAAAAATATAATAAAGATTATATGGTTCATGAAAATTAAAAAGTAGAAAAGTCGATAACAAAACTTTTTATCACAAAAACTAGAGTGTTAGGAAAACGAATGACGTAGTAAATGAAATGAATAACGTTCAAGGACATATGCACTAATTTTGGTCGTATCAAGGGCATTTTAGTGAAATTTTCGTAGATTTTTGCTCCTTAACACTCACGACCTTGATGTATATCACTATTTCCAGCTATGCGGATTACGAATATGCTAAAATAATAAAAATTTACTTCACAAAATTTCGAGCTAGTGTCCTTTGAATTTTGTGCCATGTTGAAAATTGGAAAATGGGATTATCTCGGAAACCCTAAATTCTTGAAACTTGGTTTTGGTGCCATTGAAAAGCTGAGCTCATGTACTACAACTTTTGTGAACATTACAAGACCTCTCTGCAGCTCCATTTTCTTATCTGTTCCTTCTTTGCTGTTACTTCCTCCTAGCAACTCTTACCTCCTTACAGATTCATGCAGTTCCTTCCTTCAGCTTTTTGCTCCGACAGATCATCCCTGCAACTCCTTCCTCACTACAGGTCCTTTCTACATGCAGTTCCTTCAGCAGCGCAGCTCCTTCCTCCTTGCAGTTCCTGACTGCGGCTCCTTTCTCCTGGCAGTCTCTTCTTCCGGGCAACTCCTTCCTTGCTGCAGTTCCTTCTCTGTGCTCCTTTCTCCTGACAGTTCTTTCCCTACAGCTGCTTCCTTCCTGCAGCTCCTCTCTCTTGGCAGTTCCTTCCCTGCAGCTCCTTCCTCACTGCAGCTCCTTTCTCCTGGTAGTTCTTTCCCTGACGCTGCTTCCTCCCTGTAGCTCCTTTCTTCGGCAGATCATCCCTTCATTACTACAGCTCCTTCCTCACTACAGATCCTTTCTACATGCAGTTCCTTCAACCGCCCAGCTTCTTCCTTCTTGCATTTTTTTGCTGCAGCTCCTTTCTCCTGACAGTCATTTCCCTAAAAATTGTCATTTTTGAACTACTGTTTAGATAGCCCTCTTATTTTTTCAGTATCTTGGAGTGTCGAAAGACACAAAGTTGAAAAATAAGAACAAAATATTGCATTGAAACTTTTTTGTGTGTGTATTTTTCTAATCCAGTTTTTATTTATCACAATTTGCTTTCTCTTCTTCCCAAACATATGATTTGTGTAATTAGTTTCACTTGCCAACCGCTCGTTTTTTTTATATAAACACGCATGTCCTCAAACGTCCACTCGTGTCCAGGGTATGAGTGAACTCTATTCTCGCTTGCTTGGCCCTTCATACATTTTTGAAAAAAATGCACACATTTAGAGTATAAATCCGGATATTTTGCTGTGTGGTGTGTTAATTTTCTTCTTAAGGGCGGTATTCTCCGTTTATTCGATTGCATTTTATGTTTTTACTAGAGTTATTGAGGCATCGTGATCGACTTTTTTTATAATAATTTTCTTCAGTTTATGTTTTTTGTTAGAAGCTACTAAATGGACAGGATAATAGATGGTGCCAATATTTCCCACTAATGGGAGAGGCCTGGGGTCTTCTCGTCTTTCTCGCCCAAGTTTACCCATTGGGAGAGGCCTGGGGTCTTCTCGTCTCTCTCTCGCCAAAGTTTACCCATTTTGTGTAAAATTTAATTTTTTTACAAAATTTCAAAAAATAAAGCGATTTAAAAAATGTCATTTTGCTAAAAAAAGGTTTCGTTTTTTACTAAATTTTTTAATTTTTCTAAAAAAATTTAATTTTTTAGCAAAGGGGTCTGGTTGATGGGGGGAGGAGGTGTGAGGGGGAGGTATATTATATATTTTCAATAAAAAAACGCGATTTTTTTCTATTTTCAATATAGATCCCAATTTGTTTAGACTATATTCTTTTCTTCAAAAACTAAATTTACCATGCCTCGTAAACCAGATGCTAAGGGTTCTAAAGATGCCCAAAAAAAAGATGTTAAAGGAGCCGCACCTGCTGAAGCCCCGAAACCAGAAGCCGATAAGAAATCTAGTCCAGCTTCTAAAAAAGGTACAAAGCCAGCAAAACACTAAATTTCTACCCATGTCGAGTTGATCTCACGAGAATAAAATAAGCTATGGCTATGGTTCTATTAAAAATATTTTGAATTTTTATAACCCTTTTTGTATCATTATGTAAAATAATCTCTTGAATAAAATTAATAAAACCAATTTTCCAATTTATCCATCATCTCTTATTATGCCGACGAAGATTTAGAATTGTACTTGGATGAAGCTATTGCCCTGAATCAGGACCAAGCAAATTTTTTTGCGGACCTATTTCTCGCATAGAAAAACGCTAGAAACAATAGTTTTCACATAAAAGGGCCTGTTCTTCCGGTCCTTGTACTTGTAAAAAAATTTACAACTACAAGTACAAGTGAAAATACAAGTACAACTACAAGTACAAGGACCGAAGGAATAGGCCCAAAATCAAACATTTTTTTGAATATATATATTTTGTGTCATTAACAATTAGTTTTAGAATCATTTTTTAATTGTTTTTCTTCGATTCTTTCTGGTATCTCTTCGATCATAGGCCTATCTCTTGTTTCGGGAAATAAAAAGATTCCAAGAATAAGTTGGCCGGTTAACAAAATCAGAAAAATCATATATGGAAAGAATGGCCATTGTTGTCTCAAATAAATAATCTAAAATTTCTATCGAATCAATCCAAAAAAATTGAAAATTTACACTAGGTGCAATAAGACTTCCAAAACGAGCGCCAACATTACAAACAGCTCGACACATATTTCTTACAGGCGTCGGAAAAAGCTCTGTCGAATATAAATGGTTGATCTTCCACGCCGGATCCATCGAGGCGGTAATTAAAAGACTAAGAACTGTTATTACCCAGTGTGAATTAAAAAAAGTTTCACATAACACTAATATGCAACAACTTATACAAGCTATTCCTAAAAAAATGGTTGGCTAAAGATACTTTTTTATTTTGCATACCTATAGAAATAATAAAAATTGGACGACGCCCAAACCAAAGCGAAAAAATGAATGGCAGTAACCCAAGAGATAGTTTTAAAGCACCCATTGATGCTAAGTTGATATATCGATTTCCAGGCAAGATTTCAATAGCAAAATAAAAGCCAAAAGATATTATGCTAAAAAAATTAAACGGGTTTTAAAGAATCAGTCTACTTTTGGGGAGTTGATGGCATGTGGTAGAGCACAAAATTTGAAGCATTTTTTGCTTTCACGGTACTACTTGAAAACCTAACCGTAAAAAGTTATAAGTGAAACAAAATTGCGAAAAAATTTTCAAATTTGCCTTTACTCAGGCATCAGTCAGATTGTTTATTGAAACGATTATATGAATGTGAACAATGTTTTGGGTTATTGAAACGAAAATATGAAATCAGGGTTTTTGAAAACATAAAATCAGGGATTTCGTTTCAATAACCCAAAACATTGTTCAAATTCAACCATTTTGGTGTCATTTGATTCGTCTCGGTGGGATATAAAAAATGCTGTATTTATTTTTTTCCCGTGTACCATCACTTTCGTCGACTGCGTCACTCACTTGTTCGACCACGTCAATTGGTCGACTACGTCAGTTGGTCGACTACGTCACTTGATCTATCCGTCTACTGTCACTTCGTCGATTGCTACACTTAGTCGACCCATTACTTGATCGACACGTCAATTAGTCAACACGTCAATTGGTCGATTTGTCACTTGGTCGACTAAGTCATATGGTTATCTGTGCGGCCGGTGCCATCGGCTAATTATAATATCAACATCAGCAATACAACGTAAACCCAATTCATCAATATGTCGTCTGTGAGACTGGGCAAAATGGAAAAAACAAAAGAATATGGTAATTCTTTGACGGTACATGGGTCGACCAGGTGACGTGGTTGACCAGGTGACGTAGTCAACCAAGTGACGTGGTCGACCAAGTGACGTTTCGACTAAGTGACGCAGTCGACGAAGTGACGTTTTCGACAAAGTGACGTGAAACCTTTTTTCCAAATGTTCGAGGATGTTGAATTTTATAATGTTTTATTAAATCGTTTCAATAAACAATCTGATTGATGGTACAAGCTCTTCGTTTCAATGTTCAAACTCGTTTGAAAATTTGTTTCTTTCGCTCATAACTTTTCACGGTTAGATTTTCAAGTAGTGCCGTAAAAGCAAAAAATGCTCCAAATTTTGTGCTATCATATGTCATCAACTCCCCAAAAGTAATTTACAATCAAACGGTCGTCGGCGGAAATAGAGAAGTGAGTTAAGCCGATGCTCAAACAAAGTATAAACCAACAATGAAAGTTCAAGACCGATCCAAACAAACTCAAACAAAGTATAAACCAACATAAAACCAAGGTTCAACACCGGTCCAAACAAACTTTTACGGCACTTCACGACATGGTGCATCTGGCCAATTTCGAACCCACAACAGTCCGCTGTAGTAGGGCAGCTGCAACCAGCCGATCAAGGACTCTTATGATCTTTCGGCCTTCAGCCAATTTCTGGTGTCCATGAACCCTATAGACCAGACTAACCACGACAAGGTCTACCCTCATACCCCTCGATTTAACCCTGAATCAAGGTCAAAGAAGCAAGAATTTGAAATTTTCTAGAATGCTTGCAATTGATCGCCACCATAGGTAAACCGAGGGATCCGTATTTTTTTCGTTTTGCGTGAGGTAAGGGGCATAAAGATCTCACCTTGAAGAAGTAAAGCTATATGATAAAGCTAACAGCGGAATCAGTACACTATTATAGCGAAATAAATCAAAATAAGTATAAACATTTTTGGACGATTCGGTCGAATCACTAGACATTTGTTCAGTATTTATAGAACCATTAACTTTGACGTCTGAGATCAAGAAACTGCTAGATGGTTCCTTAAAATTTTACTTTTTAACCAGAAACCACGATTGGCAAACCTTATTAATAGTATAAGATCGTTTAGTAATCTTTAAATATGGTGCTGAACAAAAAGTTGATACCATTTTCCGAATGTTTATGTGCTTCTTTTGCGTGTTGTCATACGAAATACCACGATCACTTAACCAACGATTGCTTTCACGCGAAAATAATTGCTAAAAGATGACTGAGGGAGAGAGTTCACATATTATGTCATCAAATTTTTGAGTTTTTTTTAGCCCGTCTCAAAAATGAATGGTCATCATCAAGTTTTAGCTAAACTTCTCCCCCTCACATCTCTCAGATGAGATGTTCCCTTTTAATCCTAACGAAGCCTAGGCCTAGGCTTAAGCTTAGCCTAAGCCTAAGCCTAAAATATGTGAACGGTCCCCAACTTAACTTTTCACTTACTAAAATTAACGCTAGAAATGCTGCTGTTATGGACATTATAATGTGATAAGAACGCCAATTTTGTGTCCAGTATCCGACCAGTGCAACAAAACTCATGCCAATCGGCCAACCATTTAGTGAAACGGCTAATAGACGAGAACGAGAATTTTTTAAGCTTTCGATTAAAAGCACTAAATTCACAACCATATAACCGCCGGAAACGCAACCAATTGTAAATAAAATAACAAATGCATAAATTTGGGAATAACCAGCATATAGGATTAAAGTACCATGACTCAAGGAAAGTATGAACATTGTACCTAAATTTCGACGTTTTTTCTTAAGTTTCTATCACAATCGGAAAGGGGTATGTGTTGAATAACTTACCAACAACAACAGGCTTTCGTCCACATCGATCGGCTAAAAAACCAGAACAAAATGCACCTACGACAGCTCCAAGCATAACAATTGTTGATATAATTATTGTAAGTGAAGACTGTTGGCAATGTTGATTCCATTCCACAAGAAGTGATTGGAATTCAGGAGAAGAAGCATTCGAATAAGAAAAAGGGTCAAAATTTATACAAGATTCCTAGAAAAATTTATAGTTACAAAATGAAAGAGTTGAATTAATCAAATCGCATATCATACTATTTTGAGCTTGGGTCTAAGCCTAAACCTAAGAATAAACCTAAGCCTAAGAATAAGCCGAAACCTAAGCCTAAGTCTGAACGTAAGCCTAAGAATAAGCTTAAGCCTAAACCTAAGCCAAAACTAAGCCTAGGGCTAAGACTAAAAATACGCCTAAGTCTAAGTCTAAACGTAAGCCTAAGAATAAGCTTAAGCCTAAGCCAAAATCTAAGACTAAGAATAAACCTAAGCCCAAGTCTGAACGTAAGCCTAAGAATAAGCTTAAGCCTAAACCTAAGCCAAAATCTAAGTCTAAGACTAAGAATAAGCCTAAACCTAAGCCTAAGTCTGAACGCAAGCCTAAGAATAAGCTTAAGCCTAAACCTAAGCCAAAACTAAGCCTAGGCCTAAGCCTAAGAATAAGCCTAATCCTAAGCCTAGGCCTAAACCTAAGACTAAATTTAACCCTAGACCCAAGCCTAAACCAAAGAATAAACCTAAACCTAAGCCCAAACTTAAACCTAAGCCTAAGCCTGAGCCTAAGCTTAAGCCTAAGATTAAGCCTAAGCCTCAAGAAAAGAGATTTTGGAAAAGAATGTTGGGAAAAGTTGTTAGGAAAAGATCTAGTCCCTAACTGAACTGACTTTCTCGAACCAGCCGTGATCCAAATAATTTCTTTCTTGAAACAACTTACTTTAGAAGGTTCAAAAAATGTCGTTGTAAGCATCCCACCAGCTACCGGCAAATAACCCAACTGAGTAATTGCAAATAAATCCAGTTGATAAATACCGAAATCATGTTGACTTTTCAATTCAACATTCGGTTCACTAATCAATAAACTTGGACACTTTTCTTCATCTAATTCTAGCTTGGAATCTCGATTGACCGTCATTTTAACAGTCATTTTTAATATTATTAAGGGAGATTACAAAATCAATAATAAAAGCTTGATCAACGAAGAAAGAATGGAAAAATCTAATATAAACAAAATATCATATGACATTCATTTAAATATTCCAACATATAATTTGGCTGAAAGAAAAACTATTAAAAAACGATCTAAAAAGAAGTACTGATAAACAATCCTTTCAATGCGCGCTTAACTACGCTACACGAGTACCATAAATTTATAAATCATCATAACTTCATTTTTAGACCACATTAATATCATATTGCTCGTAAAGATTAATGAGCTTTAAAAAAACTTTCTTTCGAAGGTAGGCACGAAACTCATTAGCTGAAAATCAATGCGCAGGCATAGGCTCTAATGGAAATAAAGGATGAAACGGTACGAATGAAAAAAACGAATAAAACAATCAAATAAAACGATACGAATAAACTTCATAATGGAACGAAACAATAAAAAATCGTCATTTACATTCGTTTTATTCTTATCATTTTATTCAATCATTTCATTCTTATCGTTTCAAACCTTTCATTTCATTCGAGTCTATGCCAATGCGCGCTTTGGACGGTTCCAACGAGAGATGACCTCCTTGTCTTAAATATATAAAAAAACAATTGGATGAAATTCTTTGTTCCAAGCTTTTAGATTAGTTCTTTCTATGTGCTTCTTTAAAGGCTTCTCGTTGAATGGAAAATCATCATTCGAGAAGTTATGAGAGTAAATATGTAGATTCGTCATTATAATAGCTGGCAAGATATTTTGTGATTGCTTATACTTCGATACACTCTAGTTTGTAATAAATATGTGCTCTAGTTTAGAAGTATGCACTCTAGTTTAGAAATATGCACTCTAGTTTGTCATAAATTGTGTTCACTTTGATGCACTCTAGCTTGTAATAAATTTTGATTTAAGTACAAAATGTTTACATTTCGAGTGTACACGGTGATCCACAGGGTTCTTTATATTAGACTTTTATCGATATCTTGGCTATCCGAAAAGATTTTTCGATGCGATTTTTTTTAAGTTAGGTAAACTAAATGTACATCAAACGAGGTGACTTTCGCCAACAAATAAAAGTTTCTATTATTTTATTTTTGCGTTACAATATTTTGTTTTAGGAAAGCATTCTTAACAACCAAATTTTTCACAAATTCATTCGGATTCTGAAAGAGCATGCCCGATTTTACTTATCTACAAAAAATCATGAAAAAATGATTTATACTTTTCATATGTATGAACATTATTGTCTCATATTATCACTTCATAGGTGAACACAATGGTTTGGAGGTAGTGAACACCTGCAACGCGGATTCCTTCTTAACATGTGCTTTCTTGTATGGAGTATTTAGTGATCAAAAATTCTATAGGTAAAAATAATGATACATTGCATAAATAATTCAAATTTGAGTAAATTCCAACAAGGGCATTGTTAAAACAGCATAATCTTGAACCAAGATTTCGTCAATTTATAGGAAAAATGGTGAAGGATCCGAATCAAAACATCGACGAGTAGAAAATGTTATTTGTAAGGCAGTGTTCAAGCATGTCAAAAAGGTGTCAAAAAATGGGCACTATAACTTTTGTCACGGATTTTATCACGGATTTTGTCATGCTAACTGTTGTCACGTTTTTGTAAAATTGAAAACGACATAACTTTTTATAGGAAAAAGATTTTAACTCGGAATTTTTTACGAACTTTTTCATGATCTAATCTAACTTTTTGAATTGAAAATAACACTTCAATGATTCCGAGATAAAAATTTAGCGATACAAAAGTTACATGACAAAAGTTAGCGTGACAAACCTAATCCGTGACAAAAGTTATAATGCCAAAAAATGCAACTTGTCACGGCCGGGGTAAAGGGCCACAGAGCGCCCCAGAGGAGCGGAACCGAGAGTTGGTCTTACAGTCACTAACACTAGTTTATTCATGCATAATAGTATCTTAAATACATGACTACAATATAAGTGTGCAATGCAAAAACCGGTTCCTCTACAAACTTTGCCTGATTTTCAATAAAATAGTGTTTATTGAAACGATTGGTTATGAAGCATAAAATTTTATTGGTTTTTTTGTTTCTCGACCAAGGGGGTAACCAGATATCGATAAAAGTCTGATGTAAACCTCGTGGATCACTCTGTGTAAGGCTGGTTAATTTGTTTTTTGTTGTTGATAGAAATGCATTTTTTGAAAAAAGTAAAAATTTTGGAGGTACTTTAAATGGGGAGACCCATTTATACACTAAAATCCAGATTTATTTAAAAACGAAATTTTATGGTGTATATAGGGTAAAAAATAGCTGAAAAATTGATTCCGCGCACTCCTAAATTGTAAAAACGCTTCCTTGACCCTGATTCAGGGAAGGAATCGGTGTATTGAAGCAAAATCAAACATCTTCGGATTTTTATGAGAAAACCTAAGAATCGACGGTTTTCTCATAAAAATACGAAGATTTTTGGTTTTCGCTTTAATACACTTCCTTTCCTGAGTCAGGGCCAAGGAAGCGTTTTCACAATTTGGAAGTGCGCGGAATTAATTTTTCAGCTATTTTTTACCCTGTATCACCATAAAAGTTCGTTTTTTTTAAAATCTGGATTTAAGTGTATAAATGGGTCCACCCCATTAATTAAGTTTACTCAAGGTTTAATCACAATCACAAGGTGAATTTAATGAACTATTTTTCTCATTTATAAACTGGCAAAAATAAAAGTGCATAAAGAAATGTATTTTTGTGGTAACGCTTCTGTTGGTTATTATACTCTCTAGTTTAAAGTTTCTTGTTTGAACCTAAAATCACCATGACAGCAATATAAGCACGAGAAAAAGCCAACAAATTTAGCTGGCAACAGGTTTTTTCTGTTATTCTACATTTTCTATAGTATGTGATTACATTTTTAAATATTATTAAAAAAATTCCGGGTTGAAAAAACATGAAAAACTGGAATTTGGACGATTTTTTCATGTTTTTTTGACACAAAATTTTCTCAAAAATCCTAAGAATGACCAATATAGGGGTAATTTTATTCGGGGAATCGATTTTGCGCATTCCTGAAACTTGAAAATGCTTCTCAGTTCCTAGTTCAAGAAAATAAATGTATATATAAAAGCTAAAAATACAAATTTACACATTTCCTTTCCTGAATCAGGATCCGGGAAGAAGCATTTTCAAGCTTTGGAAATGCGCGTAATTGATTTCCCGCATAAAATTACCCCTATATGTGTCATTTTTAGGATTTTTGAAAAAAATTCGGATTGAAAAAAATGAAAAAATCGCCAAAATTATGAAATTTTTTCGATACACCCTGTATATAAAGCTTCTGTATTTATTATTATTGAAAAAAAATGTTTAGTTTTTCTCATCATTCCTGGATTTTGTTATTGCCAAAATGTTTCATTACAAGCTTAGTTATTTTGATATTCGCGGTCGCGCAGAAACAGCCCGTATGATTTTGCACTATGCAGACCAAGATTTTGAAGATCATCGAATTCAACAAGCAGATTGGCCAGAATTTAAAAAAAGTTGGAATTCATTAAAAATGTTAATAAAAAAAGTTTAGGAACTCCATTTGGTAAGGTACCTGTACTTGAAGTCAACGGAAAGAAAAAATTAGCTCAAAGTATTGCGATATATAGATATTTAGCAAAGAAATTTGGTAAGAATTTATATTAAGACACGGTCTCTGTAAGGCTGGAGGGTCACGAGTCAGAAAATTTTTTTGTTTAATTAAAATCGATTGGATATAGGTCCCTGATCACGAAATCGAGAAAACAATTTTCGAAACATCTTCCCTGTGGAGTTGTGGATTTAGTCCTCCAGAGACCCCTAAAATGTTTGATTTTGAAAAAATTTTGGAGCTAGTCCGGCTGGGGAGGACCAAGTGACGTTCAAAAAAAATTTTCCGATTTTCTTCTAAAAATCGACTTTTTAGAGTAATTTCTAGGCGAAAAATCGATTGCGCTCATTCCCGAAGCGTGAAAATGCTTCCTTGACCTTGATTCAGGGAAAT
>JAQGCP010001928.1:0-11329 GCA_034699885.1 Acrobeloides thornei | reverse complement strand
GAACGACTCCGACGCGAACCATCTTTGATGAAAAATTTCAGTGAAAATCGGCTAAAGAACAAATCACAATAGTTGCAAAGTTTTTTTCAGCATTTTTATACATGTTCTAAACAAATTTCATAGATCACAGAACGCAAATGTCATCCAAAATTTGTAAGTTCAACAGAAATCAGGATTAATTGAGTAAAGAAGATCTGTACTTGAAACATGGTTTATGTTAAAATATCTGTATCTGAAACGTGATTTAATACTCGGCAATTGAACGGTCTTTTTAGAAATCATCATTTCTAATATGCCCTAAGGCATGCGCAGAAAATTGAGTTGACATTGTTATGTCGATCATAAAAGCACAAAGAACAGACCAAATTGTCATCAACCTTTCGGTATTGTTGATGAACAAATTAGTTCCATGAGTTTTTTTAAATAAAAAATCAACAGTACAAGAGGATATCAAGATTTTGGGGATCTAAAAATTAGGATACTCAATTTTCGAGGGTTGAAAAATTGGGGTACCAATTAAAAATTCAATTTTTCATTTTTGTCTTCTCAACTTAGGTATTTGCTTAGAAATGAAAAACCGTTGCCTTCATGACGCAAGTGTTAAAGTTTTGCAGTCAGAAATGCGCATGTTCGGTCCCCGTCTCCACTATTTTGCTTTTTCAATAAATGATTTTTTGAAAAAAAATGAAAAGTTCAATTTTTCTATTTTTTTAAAATTTTTCGAATTTTTTCAGAAATTGGAAAAAATTAGAAAAAAATTGAACTGGGGGAGAAAAATTTTTTGGGACGACCTTTTGAGCACCGAAGACACTCGGTCTCCCGGTTCTAACGATTAAAACCAACTTTTATTAACTAGATTTTGTAATATCCTCATCTGACTTTGATACAGGCCTTGAAAACGCTTCCTTGACTCTGATTCAGGGAAGAAATCGATGTATTGAAGCAAAAATCAAACATTTTCGAATTTTCGTTTCAATACACCGATCCTTTCCCTGAATCAGGGTCAAGGAAGAGTTTCAAGATTCGAGAGTGCGCGCAATCGATTCCCCCGCCTAGAAAAACCTAAGAATCGGCGATTTTGTCATAAAACCCGAAAATTTTTTATTTTCGCTTCAATACACCCACCATCTTCCCTGAATCAGGGTCAAAGAAGCATTTTCACGCTTCGGGAGTGCACGCAATCGATTCTTCGCATATTTTACCCCTAGAACCGCCATTTCAAAAAAAATTTTTTTTTGGTCTAGATCTGACCCTAAAGTGGTCCCCCCCTTTAAAGGTTACTTTTGATGAAAATCGATAGGAAAACGAGAAAATCGCACGAAAAGTAATAATCCTTAAAAAATTTTGTGCCATATTTTGTGACATAGAGCACTTTTTCCTGTTTTCTTAAAAAGGTGTTTTAAATACATAAAATCAGATATATAGTTCTTGGGAAAGTGTTGTGGTTGAGAAAATGCTATATTTCACATGATTTCACATTGCTTAAAGATTGTGCTTTGCTTGGACTGGAGTTTACGGTTATTCTTTATAAATTCAAGTGAACTTTTGGTTGAGTCTAGTGCACGTGATTAAGAGTATGCTTGAAATGGATTAAATCAGTTGGATCGCGATGTTTGAATGATTAACCTTTTTTTAAAAGTTAAGATCTCTGGTGTTAAAACGGTATGAAAAGTTCAAAAAATCGCTAGAACAAGATGTTTTTCTAGAACTGAAGAAAATATCAAATTGGAGCTCTGCAACCTGCTATTCAATTTTCGAGTAACTCAACAAATCAACTCATCATACAACAACGAAGTTGAGCGTAAACAGATGAATCGTTTGTTGACAAGCTAACCGGTTGATTCAAACGTGGAGCCACTCAGTAAGTCTACCCAACAACTGAAATCTACACTTGTCTACTAGCCAAAACATCAAGAGCTTATGATTGGAAGAAATTCTAATCGACCATCATGTGACCGTCTACCACAGTGGCAGAAGCGATGAAATCGCTCCAGTCAAACACGAAGAACAGCACCAAAAAAAATTCTGATTTCTTGGCTAGACACTTCAAGGAAGGAGCTGCTCACCAAGATTATCCAGTTGGCGAAGTCTACGAAGGTCCATTGGCAACAACACCTCGTATCTGCGATGTTGAAGGCATTCCAATTGAACACCACGTCACTGTCTACCACTCATCATGAGAGCACTCCAGCTGGAATTTACAAAAACCCACAACCCTCATTTGGTTCCTCTCTCGATAGGATCGAAAGTTGGCGACCAAAAAAAGAGATTGACAAATTTAAAAAATATTCTTTCTTTCCAAAAAGTAATATGCTGCTCCAAGCAAACTACTTTAAACCGGGTGAAAGTCGTAACAAGATAGCCGTAGGTGAATCTGCGGCTGGATCATTATCGAGCTAACACCTCAGGTAGGATCATGTACTGTGTATGGTCTGATGCACGAAGGTACGCCGCATTGATCAAACGGTTCATGAGTTGTGAAGTTAATTTACTATGTGCTTTAAAGTAATTATAGAATTTTATTTTGAAAAATATATAGTAAAACAATTTTACGATTTGAAGGCAATTTTGGATGCAATTTCACTAGAAAACTATTTTTCAATCGTGACATTATTTTGCGGCTTCTCATTAACAATCAATTGAAACACATCGCACATCAGGTCGATTTTCAAAAGTCTTAAACTCAAAAATCTAATTGCTACAAGTTGTTGTTTATGGTCTAAATAGCAACTTTTCTTTTGGAGGAAAAAAAAATTTTCTCGAAAAAATCGCGGAATTTCGAAAATAAGATTAAGCTAAAACCTTCATTTTTGACAAATTTTCAAAAAATCATAAGTCGACTTTTTGACAGGTTTTCGACCTCATCGACCACATTTTCGAGTAGCTCACAATCTGAACTACAATTTATATATATATATATATGTCTTAGCAATTCTTCTTAGAAAAAAGTTATAGTCGGTTTTGTAACAACACCTAATACTAAGGGGGAGTGCACGCCCAGACGCTTCTCGAAAAAAATTTTTTTCTCCAAATTGGCTGGTTTTTGGTACACGGGGGTTTTCGGGCACGAGAAATCGATTGGCGCGGGTCTCGGGTTCCAAAAAAATTTTTTTGACTCCCTATGGGGTACCCCATGTTAAAAAATCAATTTTTTCAACATTTTTATTTTGGCTCCAAATTGGCTGATTATTGGTACTCGGGGGTTTTCGGGCACGAGAACCGATTGGCGCAGGTTCCGAGTTCCAAAACAAATTTTTGACCCCCTACCGGGGTACCCCATATTAAAAAAAATCAATTTTTTTAACATTTTTATTTTAGCTCCAAACTGGTTAATTTTTGGTACTAACGTACCACCTCGATAGATCCTTGAACTGAGTGTTTGACAAGCTATCTATTCCAGCCGAATAAAATAAGAATGAAGCTCTGGATAACTGATCGAAGCAACCTGCAAAGCCGCAACGATCGCCAAATTACCATTTCTTGTTTTCGTGCCTGAAATTTATGTTGAAAATTTTCTCGTTATGTAAAATGTATTGTTTTTTAGTGTATAAAAATGTTTTTATAAAAAATTTCTTACGACCCGGATAACCGGAAAGGATCGCAAATTTATTCAAACCTGGAATATAGTCTTGGGTTGCCCATCTTATTCGCTGATTGTTTTTGCAAGAACAGGTATAAGTAACCGTCAAGTTGGTGCCTGAAAATCAATATCGAGTAATCACCTATAAAAATAAAATTAATATTTTTTGTCCATTTTATGTTTCTTGATTTGCCTGCTCTAGGAGCTTTTCCACGTTCAAAACATCGTTGGAGTAGCTTCTATAGCTGTGATAGCGTCACCAAAACGAATCTAGGTTTATCTAATTCAACTTCAACTTCGCTTTTTTATTTCTGCTTCAAATATAATAATTAGTTGCTAAACATACAATTTAAAATTGCAAGAAAGATTTAAAAAAATGCTTCAGACATAATAATTAGTTAATTAATGAAAAATGTAAAAGCAAGAGTCGAATGCTTGATAAATAGTTTCCGCACTTTTCCGAGTCAGATAACGATTTTCGTGGTCTAAAAACGTTCAGAATCGATTTTTCGCATAGCCCCTAGAAATGACATTTTTATAAAATTCACAAAAAATTTTTTTTGCCCGAAAACTTGTCGCAATCCGTCTTCCCCCTTTAATGGAAAAACTCTTTAATGTTAATAAAATTTTCTAAATTTGATTGGTCTTGCACGCTCAGACCAACCAAATCGTTTTTTAAATCTGCGCAAACAGACTTTATGCCAGGAATTGGTAGATTTTTGTTGTGTCTTAAATGTCAGAAGTTGGTATGATTTTTTGTTACGTACTTAATTTAATTCCTGTTCAATAAATATGCGAATAAAATTATGATCAATTATTCCCAGTATCCGAAAAAATCTTTTGCAGCAATGTCATCAAAATAATTTTATTTGTTTCTTGCACATTAAGGTCTATTTAACGGCTCTGATTTTTTCTTATAACTTTTTTGTAACAAGTAACAAAAATTTTTTTAAATTTGTAAAAAATTGAATAAAATGTACAAAAATACGGATTTTTAAAGGCGGCAAAGTTTTTTTCCGGTACTGTAAACCTAAAGCCTAAGCCTAAAGCCTAAGACTAAAGCCTAAGACTAAAGCCTAAGACCTAAGCCTAAGGATAGATTACTTTCCGAACAGCGGTTTCAGTTTGAGATAGGACAGGCTGCGCTCTTGATTAATATCAGTAATGCATAGTATAATCGTAAACAGACCTTAAGCTTGCTAAAGGCGTTAAGAGTCGAAACGCTGAATAAAGTTATTATTCAACGCATTTGGAAAAAGGTCTTGCCAATTTCTACCTATTCCAATTTGAACATCCTACCAAAATGCGTCTCCCAGACTCGAGAGTTCATCAATAACATGAAATATTTGGATTTTAAACAGAAGGGAGCAAAGGGAAAATTTTGAATGCAACACGCCGTAACCTGGTGAACATAACCGTAACCAGAGAACCGTAAACAAAGAACCGTACCAGAGGACCGTAACCAGGGAACTGTAACCTGGCGACCGTAACCATGCATCCGTAGCCAGACAACCGTAACCAGGAACCGTAACCTGACGATCATAACCTGGGGCCGTAACCAGGGAACCGTAACCAGAGAACCATAACCAGGGAACCGTAACCTGGCAACCGTAACCGAAGGACCGTAACCCTGTTCCTAGTGCCAATATTAGTGCTGTCGAGATCTAGATTTTTGAATCGGGATCCAAAAAATCGTGTGGAATCCAACTAGGGTTGCACGCGAGAATATTCCCGGGAATTTGATAAAGTTGCGGGAAATTTAAAAGTGTTTTAGCTTTTGCCATCGTTAATCTGTTTATAGCAAAAGATTGTGTTCTTTCTTCGACCTTTAATTAGTAAAGATATGCAAAACATAAAAAATGAATCATGCTGTTTACGAACGCTTTATTGATTTTTAAGCAATTTGACCGGTTCGACCCTACTGGGTCATATATGACCCACTAATTCCAATGCTTTTATTTTAAAATCTTCTAAGCCAAAAAATCTAATTTTGTTTTTTATAAATTCTAGAGGTTTTAAACTATTATTTTTATGCAAGCTTTCCTAAGAAAACATATTGTTTGAAAAAAATGAAACCCTCGAAAATCATTAAAATTTAGGGGTAAAAATGACAATTTTCAAATTTTGCATCAATTTTTTAGCCATGAAAACAAAAAAATCACCTTTGGTGATATTCGAAAAAGTTGTTGCATTTTATTAGAGAAAGATTTTAAGCTATTGTGCTTCCGAAATGGGTTTAAGCCGACTGCTCTAGAGGTAATTTACATTGCGTTCCACATATGATCCAGTGGGCGTTAATGGGTTAATAACATTATTTTTAATTTATCGTTATAGCTTTATTCGAATGGCGCATTGCTAATTATCCTTACTTACATTTTTTATTATTAATTGCAAGATATATAGGGTGTTGCAATAAGGGAAATTTTTTTCGTGATTTTTTCATGAACTTTGGACGCGAAAATTATTTTTCTAAAAATGACCCCTATAGGGGTAATTTGATGTGGAGAATCGATTACGCGCACTCCCGAAGCGTGAAAATGCTTTCTTGATCCTGATTCAGGGTAGCGTCTTAAAGCGAAAATGAAAAATTCGGCTTTTGACCGCCATCAGGCTGAATCAGGGTCAAGGAAGCGTTTTCACATTTCGGGAGTACGCGCAATCGATTTCCCACATCAAATTACCCCTATAGGAGTCTTTTTAGAAAAAAATGTTCGGGTTCAAAATTCATAAAAAATCACGAAAATTTCACTTTTTTGGGATACCCTATATATCGACATTGTTAATCCCATATTTACAGATTCGTAATCCCTATCTATTTAAGTTTGTTAAAAATTGTAGAACTAAAAAGTAAATGAACTCAACAAATAACGATTGCTTAACGTATGTAGAATATACGGTTTTTTCTGTAGAAGAGTCAAGAGTTATTGGCATAATACATTCATTCCTATGCTCATTTTGTATTTTGTCCTATTTGATCGTATTGTCGGCGATCGTCTCAAACAAATCACTTATCAAAAACAATGCTTATAGAATAATGGTACACTTGGGTGTTATGGATTTGGGAGAATTAATTTCCTACTATGTCGTCCTTGCCCTTATGATGATAACCAACTCACATTTTGACTATTCGCTTAATAAAGTTAGTTTTTATCAGATAAGCCGAAGCGCTTATGCTTTTTCCTCAGATTGTTGCAGTTTGCGCCATCCCTACTAAAAGAAATACCTTTATGCAACTGTAACGTTAGGGGGGGGGCAACGCTGACAATTGCCAGCTGAAATTGGCTGAAAAATAAAGGCCCCTCCTTATGTTTTAGCATGCCAACGATCGGTCAAAAAATTGAATTGAGAATACGCACAATCGTTTCCTCACATAAAATTACTCTCGAAAAATTGATTTTCAGATCAGATTTTGATTAAAAAGATGGTTCCATTTAGTATTGGGGGAGGGTTTCATTTGACAACTTGTACAGTCGACTCTCGCTAAGCCGTCAACAAAGTCCGGAGCCGGGAACATTTAATGATTTAAAAAATTCTAGATTACTAATGCATTATCAGGCGCATTTTTTTGGCCAGGTGCAGCTTCTATGATCTGTATTTTAGCTATAAATCGCTTTATAGTAATTCTAGATATTCGATTTCCTTATTGGCTGACCGAAAATTTATTTTACTATGTAAGCATATTCCTATATAAAAAATTTTACCCCGATTTAGATCTTACTCATTTTGGCTTATGGCTGGTCATTGATCTTTGGTATCATATCTATTCTTCCAGATATGGGCGGCCTCGTGTTCCCAAACGGTTTTTTATATGAGTCAGGAAATAGCTACATCTGTGCTATTACTTTTGAACGAATTCAAAATGTGTATATTATTGGGGCGATAGGAATAACATGGGTTTTGTATCTAATTATAGTAGTCTATTTGATAGTACAGGTATTTTATGATTTTTTAACTTTGAAGATAGCGATAGAGACACGCAAAATTTTCATAGAAAATAATAAATTTTTATTTTTCTGTCAAAACAATACATGGGACTGTTGCGCAATGTTGCTAAATACCTAGCTGCAGCTAAGGATTTAAAAAGAGTCATATATCGACGAATTGAGATAGGCAGAATTTCATCGATAGCTCATTGAAAAGATGAGAAAACATGCTAAGAAAACTGTGTTCACTGACCCTCAGAGACTTCAGGCTCGTGAAACATTATTGGGAAAAAATTACTCAAAATTGTTTCGCCCCTAAAATCACGAGCCTGAGGGCTTTGAGGATCATCTAACACAGTTTTACGTAGCACTTTTTCTCATCTTTTAAATGAGCTATCGATGAGCTGCTGTCAATCTAAGATATGACTCTTTTTAAATCCTTAGCTGCAGCTAGTGATTTAGTATCAGTTGTGCAACCGGTCCGATGTTCGAATCTCAGCCCAAAATTTACAAACGTTTCAGAGAACCATTCAAGAAATCGCTTAAAAGCCACGATACAATATGCAGAATCGATATTAACTCTTTTAGCGTAAGCATCTTTCGAGCGATTCAAGCATCATTGTTGGACGAGAAGTTCAACTTCTTCTTCAGTTCATGTTTGTGTGCATGTATAAATCAGTAATATGTGCAATATGGAATTGGTATCCATATTCTGATGCACTCTCGTATGCTGCTTTCCTGAGTTTTTCTCTTATAGAGTCCGGATATGCGCCATTTTTATATTTGATTATGAACAGGTCTAAATTATTGGATTTTTTAAATTATTTTTTATAGAACCCTCCGAGATTATACAATATCACTTCTGCGGAAATTTTTTGGAATGATCTTTCATGCTAATAGGATAAATGCTCAATAGCGTGGATACTTTAGTATTTTTATTTTGTATGTTGCACATGCAAACAACAAGAAATAAAAATTATTGTCAATAAGTTCAGTAATAAATTTCTAATATCTCGTTGTGCTCAACTATGAATTGTGGAATAAAGGTTGAACTATAATCTCTCTTTTTTTATACCAGTGCTGTAGTTCCGTTCCGGTAAGTTCAGTCATTTGGCTGTTCCTCGTTCCGTTCCGGTTACGTTAAAATTGGACCGGAACTGCAAAAAATAATGTGCAATTTTTTGAATGTTTTCTAAAAAAATTTTCGATAATTATATCTTCATGAATCAAATTCTCACAAAAGTATCCAATAAATTTCATATGATTTGCAAAAAAAAGGATTTTTTTATGAATCCAATGGATTTTTATAAGTCCAAGCTGAAAATGAAAAAAAATCAATTTTTCACCATAAAAACTCATTGGACTCATAAAAACCTATGATTTGATAGGAAAAAAGGTAATCAAAGTCATCAACCTTATACAAGATGTGAGAAAATATTTTTGAAATTTGTATAATAAATACGTGTACAATCCCCAAAATTTCATAATCGGAAGACTTTAATTTCGGGCCGGGATCGAACCCTCGACCTATAAGTTAAATCTTGTAATACTAACCACTCAGCCATGGAATTCTGTAACCGCTGTATACAATATTGTTCTAATTTTTCTCGTCTCGATGAGCTGAATCGGATGATATTAACCGTTTTTAAAATTTCGCTCAATACCTTTTTTTTACTAGCCCGATGCACGCTTCGCGCACCGATATAACGCCGATGTTACAGATGTCGACGTTACAGAAGCATTTCCTCGAGTACAAAAAATTAGCCTATTTGGTGACTTATGAATATCAATTTTTTTGAAATTCGCATATTTTTCAACTTTTAGGGGTAACCTCCTAAATTTTTCATTTTGCAAAAAAATTTTGCTAAAAAATAATATCGCCATTGTGTTCCACATAGTCGAAAACTCCCGAGTACAAAAATCAGCCAATTTGGAAAACATTATTGAAAATTGAATTTTTTTCAATTTTTACGGGGCTAACCCCCTAATTTTTTAATTAAAAAATTTTTTATGAGTGCTTCAAATTTTTTTTGTTTCCTACACGCCTATCCCCTACCTACTAACTTTAAAAAAAGACAATATGTCAATATATACGCTCAACTGCGCTGAAAAAGTGCCAATTTTTGGGCCTCCAACGCTATTAGAAAAATTTTTCAAATGAACTCCTGGGGCCTTGATATGGGTTTATTAGATTGAGGTTCATTGCTATTACACGTGTTTTAAAGACCAAAAGATTCGGACAATTTTCCTATTCAGAGAATTTTCTTTTTGAAGAATTTTCCTCCATTCGTTTTATTTCTATTCTATTTTTAATGTAATTCTTTATTTCATTTCCCTTCTTTTTAGATGTAGATCTCAATAAGTGTTTATTCTTATCGCTAGTTTCTCTGAAGGTGTTTGTGTTAAATAATGTTTTGTTTATTGAATTACAAGACACAGCACTCACGACACCATGAGATAATGGTATCCCGGGATACCTACATTTTTACGGTGCGCCGCTCAAAATCACACGGTATGTCGCTCGGACCCCTCCGAGCGCGATAGCGCTCGACCTCCCGATACTAATCATAGAATAAATAAAATTATCGATATATGATAGAGTTATTAAAAATTTATAAATAACTTTAAAAAATTAGTTTGTTGTCGTCAGAAGAACCATATGGTTCAGACCTCTAGGAGGAGAAAAAGTTGTGTCGAGTTCACAGTGTGTGGAAATATTGGTTCATAAAAAAATGAATTGCAATCTTCCTATATAAAATGCATAATGTATGTCTTATATGAAATGCATAATGACGCGTTTCTAAGATTTTTGACACCAAAATCGAGGGGTACTCCATTAAAAATTAGAAAATCGATTTTTAATTTTTACTTTCAAAACAATACTCTGAGCGGCGCTTCTGAACAGCGTTCCCGAGCATCTCTCGCGAGCGTGTCCTTATATAGTCTCATCCGTGTCCTTATATAGTCCTTCTAAAATTCGCATAAAATATGTTTTAGCACATTCCATTAGTATGCGTATTAGTCCGTGTACTGTAACAGTAGGACTCCGGACTTGTAGAGTTGGGATTGCCCTAGGAATTACCGTATGTACTGTGAGCCTTAATTGTGAGAGAGAATTGACTAATAAACTATTAAGCACACATACTAAAAGACTAACAATTGCATAAAGAGGCTCTCTCCGAGAACCGAGCGGCAGCTTAAACAGCTGACGCAGACATGAGTACAAAGGTACTCACCAGGGGCTACAATACCACGCCCTAGTCTGCATACCACATTTTTAACGTGAAAATTAAAAATCGATTTTCTAATTTTTCCAGTTGGGGTACTCACCCTTCCCTCGATTTTGGTATCAAAAGTCTTAGACTTTTGTCCTTTCTAACGTGAACAAATCCCCTCCAACTTTGGTGGTTTGAATCGCACGCTATAAAGTTATTCCGAACAAACTGACACACATTACTCGTTTTATATAAGAAGATAATGATTAGCTATTGTTAACAATTTATTAATAAATACGCGAAGATGTCTAACAAAAATATTAAAAAATTATTTTCAATCATTTGTTTTTTATATTTACATTTGAAGATAATGGTCCTTTTTTCTCAATAAAAATTTTTGTTGGCTTCAAATGCACCACAGTCGTATCCATGCTTCCAAAAATTCGCTTAAAAATTCTTCTAAAACAACTAATCAACAATATATGACCCGGATACATGGGCATAAACATCAAAATCCCAATAGATTGCGCAAACACCGTCGCTGCTAGGGACCATTCATCAATTGTCAGTTGAAAACTTATAAGACCCTAAATGTGTACTTATAAAAATGC